>PVJX010012378.1:0-50568 GCA_004027295.1 Dolichotis patagonum
CAGACTTTCAATCCAAACAGCTCAGGCCACTGTACGGTCCGGGAGTTTCGGGTCCCAAACGGACAACCTGAGATGCTGCTTTCTGGGAGACTTCCTGGGCATGAAGGGCCTCAGCTCTGTTTCTTAAACAACAATGTAGTATCAAGTTTTATGGAAACTGCATTACTTTTGGGTTTCAGATAAAAAGGAGGTATCTGAGGGAGTTTATCTTTGAAATAATTTTAATAGTTATACTGTATTCTACCATTTTATTCTTTTTTTTTTTTTTTTGTACCAGGGATTGAACTCAGGCCCTTGCGCTTCTCAGCCGGTGCTTGTGCCAGTGAGCTAAACCCCCAGCCCTACCATTTTATTGAAATCATTTTCTTTCTTAATTTCTCAGAAGTGACTTCTTTTGTAGAATCTTTTACATCTATTCAGAGTTCTTTATCTTACTCACATTAGATGTTGCTGTTTCTTACAGTTTGATTTTCAACCCTCTTGTCTTATTTTTAGTGTGCTACACACCAGTACCTCCCATATATTCTTACATAAATACAAGTTTTTGTGGGGGACTTATTGGCTAAGGAGTGAATGGTTAAATTATAGGGTGAAAGCACGCTGGCTCTGTGAGGATTGAATGACTAAACAAGAAGCAGCTTAGGTTGGTGAAGCAAGTTGTATCTAGCCTTCCCCAAGAAAACTTCATAGCTTTTAGACAGTGCTTTGCCCAAACTTTTTTTCTTTTTCTTTCTTTTTTTTCCTCTTACACTGGTATTCTAAATAAAAACCCGAGAGTCCTCAGTTTTGGTACTACTCCTGGGAATCTCACTGATGTTGGGTACTCTTATTTGAGGCAGCTTCTCTGTCCCTCTTGGTGACTGAACTAGTCTCCAAGGAATCTTTCATTTTCTGCACCATCAAGGTCACACACTGCAAGAATTCCTGTCTTGGCCACTTTCCTGTGAGTTATATTAATATTAATAATCAGAGTCAGTTATATCTAAATCTGAACCCTAGCTGCAAATTTGTTCCACCTTTGTATTACTCTTTTAGCTACTGCACTGGCATCAAAAGCCAATAAATTGCATTCTGAGAGACTTCAGAGTCAACTGTGGCTCTTCATCTTATTTATGTCCTGTATCCATTTTGTCTTTAATAGTCTGTGTTGGTCTCTGAAACTGGTTCCTGTGTGTCTGCATTGCTCTTGCTCTTATTTAGACCACATTCCTTTGCCTCCAACCATTCAACTAGTCTCCATAGAGACCTTGTTATTTCTAGTTTTTTGCCTTCTGGTTTACTCTTTGATTTTTCCTCAGAATGTCAACAGAGTTCTCTTTCTAAATCAAATATTCCCAGCTAGGCATGGGGGTGCAAGCCTTGGGAGGCTGAGGCAGGAGGATCATTGCAAGTTCGAGGCCAGCCTGGGCTACATAAGCAAGCTCATGGCAGCCTGAACTACCTAGTGAAACCAGTTTAGAAAGAAAGAAAGAAAGAAAGAAAGAAAGAAAGAAAGAAAGAAAGAGAAAAGAAAAGAAAGAAAATCAAGTATTCCCAACCTAAATGTCTCTGGTATCCCAACATTGCCTAGAAAATGAAGTCCAAATTTTTTAGATTAGCATTATAGAAGGAGGAAGGTTTATTTTTGTATTTTCTTATCAGTATGGTTTTAGTCACATAAAGATACTTTATAAATACTTGTTAAGTAAATAAGTTCAAGGTGTTAGTATTCTCTTGGGGTGTGTGATGAGTAGTTGGGTAGCTTGTCAGCCTTCAGTATAACCTGTGTTGAGAAACGCCAGTATAAGCAAGTATTATAGGCGATTGCTTGAGTCTCTGAATAGTGTTGAAAATACCCAGAAGACATAAACTCAAGCCATGTAAGTAGGTGTATGTGAGAACCCACAAACTAGATATTTGAACCTGATACCTACCTTTCTGAATTTTGTTTCAGGTTGTTTTGCCTTAGTCTAGTCACCCACCTGCTCCAGCCTTTTCATCTGACATTTATGGTCTCCTGCCCTAACCAACTATTTCTATCACATAGTTTAGGCGGCTGAGCTCTGCTTCTTTTCTCTTTTCTCTCTTCATCTTTCTCTTTCTTTTTCCCTTTCTCTCTCTCTGTCTTTCTGTCTCCCTGCCTCACTCCATCCCTTCCTTTCTTTTGAGACAGGATCTCATATGTAGTCCAGGCTGGCCTCAGACTTCTGACCATCTTCCTGCCTCCACCCCCTGCATGCTGCGCATGCACCATCCAACCTGTGATCAGCTGATCCCTTGAGCACAATGCATTACAGAAAAATATGTATTTCTTATACACAGGATGCTGTGTATCCTTATTTAATCTGAGTGGCCTTGCATACTTTTATATGGTATCTCTCTGTGTCTGTCCCTATAGCATTAAGAAGGGCCATAGAAACTCTGAGAAGGATCAGCTGGACACAGAGGAGATGAGCTTTGATTCAGGCCTGTAATACTGAGGCTGATAAGAGTCAGATAAATCAGAGTATGGTCAGTGTTTTAAGCAAGTATAACATTAAGACTTTAATGAATTTTGCAAGCAGTAAAAAGTAGAGTTCCTTGACAACTGCAGTAAAGAGACAGATAGAACATTGTTTCTCAGAAGATGCTACGGCATTAAAAGGGAATGAAGAATTGTAACCATTTTTTCTAATCGTAATATAGTGTCTTTTCAGTCATTAATATTTCATTTCTTTATCTCACTTGAGTCTTCTCATATCTGTTAAAAATATATATCCCAGGAAACTTTGCAGAGTGAGAGAACTATATATACATGGCAAACTCTTACTGGTTATATATAAGCTGAAATACCACATAGAAAGGAAACCTGAGAAATAGGAAAAGAGAATTTTTTTTTTTGAGGCATGATCTCGCTCTGTAGTCCAGGCTGGCCTCAAACTTGCAGTGATCTTCTTGCCTCAACCTCCAGAGTGCTGGGATTATAGGCATGTGCCACTACCCCCAGGTAAGAAAAAAGAATAGTAAGAGTCAAAGGGGAATATAGAAAGTAAATTGAGAATTAATACTGTCATCTGGTTTCTAAAAGATCAGATAATATAACTTACTATAGTTTAAAATTGAAGAAGCTATTCTTCACAAAGATCAACAAATGCTAAAGAAGATGGAAAAAAGGAACCATTTTACATTGATGGTGGGAGTGTAAACTAGGTTAACTGCTGTGGAAATTAATAGTGTGATTTCTTATCAAACTAAAAATGGAAATTTCATTTGATCCAGCTGTACTTCTCTTCAGTATATTCCCGAAAGGGTTAAAGGCATCATACCACAGTGATACACATGTACCCATATTTTATAGCAGTGCAGTTCACAAAAGTGAAGCTCTGAAAACAGACTAAATGACAGTCAGTGGATGAATGGATAAAGGAAATGTGGAATATATATACAATAGAATTTTATTAAGTCATAAAGCTGAATGAATGCAGCAAAATGGATGGAAGTTACAACAAGAATATTATGTGAAATAAGTCACACAAAGTTAAATTTTGCATGGTTTCTCTGAGAAATCCAAAATATAAATAAAGAGTAAAATAAAGGCAGATTTTTAGTGATGGGGAAGGAGACAAAGCGAAGGGGAAGTTTGGGGAGAATGATAATTTATCAAGATAGGCCTAATCCCAGCACTCTGAAGGCTGAGGAAAAAGGATTGCCAAAGGTTCAAGGATACCCTTGTCTACGTAGTGAGTTCAAAGCCTTCCTGAATTACAGAATGAAACCCTGTCTCAAAAAAAAAAAAAATTCAAGATATATATACTAATTCCCCAAAACTAATATAAATATTCTATATTGCAAACATATACCAGTAACAAATGACACTGTTCTATAGAATACAAAAATCTTTGAGAAAGGATTCAACTTCTTATAAATTAACATTTAAAAAACCGTGAAAACTGGTTGACATTAAGTACAAAATAGGCATTTTGGTTTGGAGGATAAAAGAAAAAGCATGAAATATTTCATACCTTATACAAAGGAAAAACAGAATGTGCTGACACATTGATCGTAACATGTATGTGTGTGTGTGTGTGTGTGTTTATAAGTGACCCAGTAAAACTTAAATCTTTAAAAATACCAACTGTGCATCTAAAGATATATATTTTAATATTTCTTTTTCTTTGACAAACTCTTTGATGACTTACATATTAAAATTTTATTTCAATTAAAGCTAGAGGAATTTGATATTTCTCAGAGTACAATAGAGAATTTTCATACTAATAAGAATGCTGTCATTGAAACACACGCCATTTTGAACAACTGGTGCTACATTTTGCCCAGGTAAGATTTGTTTGTACTGTCTAGAATGGGTTCAAATTATAGGAGTTTCTTCTTACTTTGCTTCCTTAAGACTGATACACGCATAAGTACAGACCATTTTTATGAATTTTAAAAGCCAAATTATAACTTTAAAAACATATGGGAATATTATAATTACAGAAGCTATACATTTCCTTTATTAAATTATACATTTACAATTTTATTAGTTTTACTTTCAAGCAATAGTAAAACTTTTAGATTTCTCATTATAGCTATCATAATTATGAAATGAAAACTTTATAAATTTGTATCTAGTAATGATTAATTATAATTTTATATGAGCTGACTTATTTATGTTCTCTTCAGAAAATATAACATATAACTATTAAGGCAAAATTTTAACTTCCTCAGGGAAATTAACTTTAACTAGTAACTACACATAATTAAATGCTGAAGCAGGAAATAATAGTTAGGAAATAGATGTGACTGATTTCTTCTACTCTTAATAGACTTTTCCTTAAAGTCTGATAATTACTGGACAAACTTCCATGTGGCTATCTTTTGTTAGTTATTATTTTATGTTTATAATTGGCACATTGTTTTCCCCAACTCAGTTTAGTTTTTGCCAACAATTCCACTTGTTAAGATTTAATATAAAGGCTGTATATGACGAGTTCAGAGCTAACTTCATTCTCAACAATGAAAGCTTTTCTTCTAAAACCAGGAAAAAGACAAGAGCACTCACTTTCATCACTTCTGTTCATCATAGTACTGGAAGTCCTCTGCAATTAGGCAAGAGAAACAAATGAAAGGAATGTAGACTGGTGGGCATGGTGGTGTACACCTGTGGTCCCAGCGCTCACCTGTAATGATAGCACTCAGGAGGCCGAGGCAGGAGAATTACCATTAGTTTGAGACCAGTCTGGGCTACATAGTGGGTTCAAGACCATCCTGAACTACATAGTGAGACCTTGTCTCAAAAAAATCAAAACAAAACAAAACACACCTTGAATGGTCTCAGCACTCTTACAAAAAAAATAATTTGTTGCTGGGCATACTGATGCATGTCTGTAATTCTAGCACTCAGGAGGCTGAGGCTGGAGGATCACTGTGAGTTTGAGGCCAACTTGGGCTACATGGTAAGACCTTGTCTCATAATAATAATAATAATAATAATAATAATAATAAATTTTGGCAGTATATGTGAAGGCTCACTTTGGGTCTCCATTTGACTCCATTGATTGGTGTGTTTGTCTTTATGCCAGTAGTACACTTTTGATTACTGTAGCTTTGTAATGAGTTTTGAAATCAGGAAGTGGGAAACTTCTACCTTTGTTCTTCTTTGTTCAAGATTGTTTTGGGTATTTGAAGTTCTTTGAAATTCCATAAGAACTGATATGGATCTTTCCATGTCTGCAAAAAATATTGAGATTTTGATAGTAATTGCATTGAATCTGCATGTCACTCAGGTAATACATTTAGATAACATTGTTTTCCAATCCATAAACATGAGATATTTTCCCACTTATTTCCATGTTAATTTCATTCCATAACATTTTGTGATGTTCATTGTGCAAGTTTGTTTTTGTAGGTATGTTTTGTTTTGTTTTGTTTTGTTTGCGACAGGGTCTCACTATGTAGTTCAGGCTGGCCTTCAACTCATGAAGTCCATGCTGACCTCAAACTCATGGTGATTCTCTTGCCTCAGCCTCCTGCATGCTAAGATTACAGGCATGTACCACCATGCTTGGTTTAATTCATTCTTTTTCTCCAACAGATTTTTGTAGAATTTTTAGAATTTTCTATGTATAAAATGTCATTTATGAACAGAAATGCTTTTAACTTCTTCCTTTCCAATTTGGATGTCTTTTATTTATTTATTTATTTATTTTTCTTATCTATTTACTCTGGCTAGAGCTTCCAGGACTATTTTGAATGCTAAAATGGACATTTTCATCTTCTTGATCTTAGAAGAAAAGCTTTAAGTTTTTCATCATTGTGATGTTGTGATTTATTACGTCATTAGCATGTTGAGGTAGTCTTTCTGTTCTTAATTGAGTGGTTTTTAAATAATGAAAGGGGGTTGAATGTTGTAGTTTTTTTTCTACATCAGTTGAAATGATTGTGTCATTTTTCCTCCTATTCTGTTAGCATGGTATATTCAGCTGATTATATTTTGAGTGCAAGGATTTGGTTGTTAGCTTTGTATGACCACAATGAAATGCCTGAGATAGGCTACTTATGGAAAAGAGAAAGCGTTATGTAGCTCACAGTATTGGAGAATTAAAATCCAAAATTGGGTAGGGTGGGTATTAGTATGGCATCTGTGAAAGTGGTGGGTGGCATTGGCAGGAGCATATGTCAGAGCATGTGGTCATATCTTAAACCAAGAAACAATGAAATAACTGACAAGATCCCACCAGCCTTTTCAAGGGCAAACTCATAAGGACATAATGGACTTTCTACAAGGACCCACCTCATAAAAGTCCTCAGCATCTCCCAATATCATAGACAGGTAAATTAGAAAACAATATACAGTCAGGGAGGCCCAATCCCTCTCTAACTGTATATTAGGTACAAAGGGACAAAAATTAAAGGCATCAGAATTGTGGCTGGAAGCAAATATGAAGCAAGCCAATTCTCAGAGTGTAAATACAGTAGGCAAGCCTGCAGGCCCAGAGATGAACAGCAAGTTGAGCTTATACTGTAATTAGCACCACCCGGTCCAGGGGGTTCCAATAGGCATCAGATACATAGATGGGTCTAGAACATCTGAACCCATACATCCCTTCATTTCCAAGAATGCCGTTGTTCTTTCCATACACCCTTGCCATGTGACTCACTTCCCTATTAGATCAGTATTAGCTAAGCAGCTGTACTTATTATAATACATATAGGTTGATTGTAGTCTGACTCACCTTGTACCCATGTTGAGATTTATGAATTACTACCCATGACAAAGAGCCTCAGTGGCCACTCACTTGGAATCTCTCCTAAAAATCCATTTCTTCTCCTTATTTCTATAGAGCTCTCAGAGAGAGAGAAAGAGAGAGAGAGAAGAAAGACAGGAAAAGCAAACAAATAATCTGATATTTAAATAGATTAAGAACTCAGATGAGACATTTGACAGAAGACATGCAAATCACCAATAAACATGTGAAAAAAATTCACAATCCCTAATCATTAGGAAAATACAAATTAAAATCACTATGGGATATCATCTCCTGTTGGAGTAGCTAATATCAAAAAGACAAAAAATAAATGTTGGAAAACATATGGAAAAAAGAACCCTGGCACACTTTGGTTGAAATGTAAATTATAGTACTGTGGCCATTTTGAAAACAGTATGGAGGGTCCTCAAAAAATTAACTACCATATGAGTCAGGAGTTCGCCACTGTGTATATATATATATACATATATATATATATATATATATATATATATATATGTATATATATATAGCCAAAGGAAATGGATATATATATGGATAAATGGATATATATATATATATATCCAAAGGAAATGAAATTAATGTTCAAAGAGCTATCTGCCTTCACATATTCACTGTGGCACTATTCATAGTAGTTAAGATATGGATACAACCTATCTCAGTTGTTCATCAATTGTGAAATGGATTAAGAAAATGTGGTGTGTGTATACAATAGCAATTCAGCCTTAACACAGAAGGAAATCTTGTCATCTTGGGGCAACATAGATGAGACATAAGATTCAGTACAGTTTATTTGGAACTAGAAGCATATGATTCATTTGTTATTTGTACGTGTGAGATGGTTGCTAGGTCTTTTTGAATACTTTCTAAATCATTTAGTTAACTTATCAAACTATATTTAAGCATTGGCTCTTAATATTTTATAAACTCTCATTTTTCATAGTATGAAAATGGGACAAATAATAAATATTCTTCATGCCATACCAGCTGACTGTCCATTTCATTCATTCAAAGATTTCCAGACGCACTGGGATGACATGGTAGGAACAGAAATGTATATTGCATTAGAAGTTATTTGATTTTATTTCTTGTAATTTAACCTGTTTAGCTTTCTCCAGGTTGATTTAAAGTTTGTGCTTAATTTATAGTATGGCTATAAACTTCCAGAAGATGGTAGAAATATTAAAATATACTGCAACATTTACTTCAGAATGATCGGAGAAAGGACATTCACGTATCCTTTTTGCAGTAGTACCTGTAGGAGATGAGCTCTGCTCGCCTTATTACCTGGTCTTGCTCCTGCTCCATGATGTCATATTTAAATGAAATTATTTTTTTTTTCCACTTCTTACCTGCACAAGTACTTTAGATTTTACTTAGAATTTTCTCCTATTTCATTTGAGGGTGAGTTTAATAAGAATAATTTGTTTCCTTAAATACTGTTTCAGCGATTTAGACAACAAAAGAAAATTTGAGTACACAGACAAAATATTTCCGTATTTGTTTTCCAGTAGAAAGTGAGAAAACAATCATGATTCTTCTTAGCCAATAGTTCCCTCTAGTGGTAATTTGGATATTACTGAAAGAGTTGAAGGAAATAAATCAATTAATCATTGTTTTGAGATTATTTAAATCTACAGGCAAAGTTTAGAGAATTTGACTTAGTGGATTGAATTAAGTGAGGAAAATATTTTTAACAGTATTTCTAAAAAGCCACACAAAAATGAGCAGAATTACACAGGTGGAACTGTTGAATTTTAATTAGTACTGATTTCATCATTCCTGTTTCCCACCCCTTGAATTGACTAGCTAAAGTTTAGAAATGAAAGAGCCAGCTCTGTTTTCTGTGTTTTGCACCTAAATCTCCACAGTAAAACTGAGGTTGACATATACCAGTTATTTCCCTTTCATTAGGTGTCAAGACATTGTTTCACATTATTTCTCATCACAAGAGTAACTGCTTTCCTCAAAGAACTGCTTTTAGAGCTTGACTATAATCAGTATGCTGTTTCTCTGTACTGAAGTTTTCACTGCTATTGGAGCTACAACCTGCTCATTGGCCACGAATGCATTTATTTTTATAATCTATGAGTTATATGGTTTTACGTATGAATATTTGGACTACTTTAGTTTTTCAGTCTATCTAGAAAGCCTATACTAAGGGCACAATGAATTGCCTTAATGATTTTTTTTCTTTTGACACTGGTCTTGAACTCGTGGTGATCCTGCTACTTAAGCCTCCCAAGTGCTGGGATTACTGATGTGCACCACCACCCAACCTTAATTATCAGTGTTGTTCCAGAGCACCATACTGTACCCCATAAACATATAATTATTGTTTATTAATAAAAATAATTTTTAAAAATAGGAATGAAGATGTGTGGGATGAACAATATAACACTAGTTGGGATTTATTTATGTGTATTTTTAACATTGCTATTTAAATGTTTTTTAATTCCATAACATTTCTATTTCTTATGTACAAGAACAGTCGCTTTTTTCTTTAACTTTGTACAGATACCCTCTCAGTTGCATTAGATGTCAGCCCATACAGTTCTTCCCAAGGGTAGATTTGGAAGGTGTGTTGAAAAGTTTTCTTTCAGATTTAAAATCTAAACTGCCTCATATATGTGGATTTCCCATAAAGATGACAAATAAGGCATGCTACTGTACACATGGACTAACCAAACCTCATGTACAGGTAAGAGACATTTTAATCTTATCCAGTTCAAGACATATTGTACACTTGCCTTGCTTTATTCTCTTACATTCTCTTGTAGAATTGTTCAAGAACTCTTTCTCTCAATTCAGTGTTTCCCTGATACTACTTACTGTTTTATTTAACCATTTGTTCCTGACATTTGTTATTCTTGCACTTAGCGTTGTTATGATAGTTGATTACTGAAATTTTTCACCCATGTGAAGGATATAAATGCATTGGGTTATTGAAGGTTAAAGAGGGAGTTTGTGAAGATGATTTATCTGGAGAGATTGCTCCATCAGTGTGAGCTCAGTTCTGTAGATGGGAGTCCTATTGCTCCCCATGTCAAGTCAGTGGAGGGCTTCTCTGGTACCTACAGGCAGGAAGAAAGCAAGCCAGTGTCTGGCCCCTATATGGCCTCTTTAAGAAACTGATGTAACTGGCTGTGTCTAGATGGAGAAGTATTGTTCTGTACTCCAGAGTTTGTCAGAACAAAGGGGTAGAAGACTTCACTTGAAATCAATTCAGAATTTTGTTTTTTCCTTTTCATCATTGATTGCACTTCAGTCATTTTTACTGAAGCTAGAAAACTTTGGGGGAAGGAGAGCTGGTTGCTCTGGTTTTGTTCCCACCTGTACTTTTAAATCCATCTGTATGGTGCTAAGTAGCATACATTTAGAAACCTGCATTAATGTACAGCTTAATAAATAATTATCACATGCCTGTGTATCAAAAACCAGGTTAAAAAGAACAGGAACCACTGGTTTGCATTTTCCTAAACATACTCCATCTCCCTCAATACACCTGCACAAAGATAACCACTGCTTTGACTTCTTTGGGAATTATTTGTTCTCTAAGAATGCATCAGTTAATTATATACCCTTATGCACCATATTTTAGTTCTGTCTGCTTTTGAGCTTTATGCAAAGGAAATCCTGCAAATTACGTTTCTTTATGTCTGGCTCTTTTAGCTCAATGTCATATGTGTGACATTTATCCATGCTGTTTCACTTAACTGTGGTCAGTTCACTTTTGTTTTATTATTTGATTATACCACAGTTTATTCACCCAGAATACTATCCATGAATATTTGGTTTAGTTATCTTTGAAGGCTATTCATAGTAATGCTGCAAGGAACACTCCTGTGTATGTATCCTGGGCACATAAACATTAATGTTTTAGTATCTATGCCAGACTATTTTCTAAAATAGTCATACCAAGTTTAAATAATCACGTGCCCCTTCTAACAGGCAGTGTAAGAGTTTATATTACTCTTATCTGTACATGGTATTATTAACCTTCACTTTCAGTAATTCTGGCAAATGTATTTACCATGTATTTTTAATTTGTGTTTTCCTGATTATTAATGAGGTTAAACATCTTTTCATGTGTATATTGTCTATTTCAGTATCTTTTTTTAAAAGTGCCTTTCTACCGTTTCTTAACTATCTCGTGGTTTTTAGATTTCATGTATAGGTATTCTTAATGGATGCCAGATTCTTTATCAATTGTGTATCTCACATGTATCTTCTTCCATTCTGTAGCATGCTTTTTCATTCTCTTAATGATGTCTTTTTAATTGATAGTCTTTTATAGACAAAATTATTAAATTTTTTTCCTTTATGATTGTTGTTTTGTGTCCCATTTTAAAAATATAACTGCACCCCCAAAGTCAGGAATAGATTCTTCAATAATGTCATCTAATAAAAGGCTTTGTTTTCTTTCATTTGCATTTAGTTCTACTATCCAATTGGAATTTATTTTAGTAATATGATATGATGCAGGTAGTCAGATTTCTTTGTTAATTTGCTTATCTCTTTGTATAATAGTATTGAAAAGACAGTTCTTTAATACTCTGCAGTATCACTTTCTCATAAGTTTCTTTTTATGTGTGTAGTGATGTCTCTTTTCTTTTTCTTTGGTTTGTTTATCCTTACACCAATACTATACTTTTAGAATCAGAATTAATCTTAAACTTTGCCTTT
Organism: Dolichotis patagonum; assembly: GCA_004027295.1. Lineage (NCBI taxonomy): Eukaryota > Metazoa > Chordata > Mammalia > Rodentia > Caviidae > Dolichotis > Dolichotis patagonum. The sequence goes on from PVJX010012378.1 coordinate 11,910, forward strand.
ATTACAAATTCTGTTATATAAAAAATTCTATTAGTTTTTTTTAAAATCTGGTGAAGCGTTTTAGCTATTTTTGATCCATGTGTTTCCATGTATAATTTCAGTTTATCAAGTTACACACACATTCATACATACACATTGATTCCTCTAGGGTTATGATTAGAATTTCATTAAACCTTATAACCATGAATATTTTATATTTCTCCCTATATTTGAAATATATCTACTTTAATTTTTCTAAAGAATATTTCAGTTTTGTCTTTTCTACTTTTATTAGGTTATTCACATGTACTTCATATTTTACATGTTATTTTGAATGATACATTTTTATCATGTATTTCAAAATATTTTCAGATTACTGTTATTTCATTTTGACCATGAGTTATTGAAAAGTATATTTCTTAATTTTCTAGTACATGAGAATTTGCTAATTGCTAATTTTTCTGTGTATTGCTCAAATGCATAAGATCCATCAGGTGCTAAGAATTGTGTTCTAATCTCCCACTGTGATTGGGGTTTGTCTGTATCTCCCACTTTTAGATTTTGCTGCATGTATTCCGAGACCACAATCATAGATACATGTGAACTTAGAATTTAGAATTATCTGTTTTCCTGACAAACTGAACTTGCTGACATTGTATGCAGCTGGACTTTGTTTTTCCCTAAAAGTGGTAAGAATGGTGGGCTTGCTCAGTACACAGTTTTATCCAGTGAATGCATTGGAAAGGAACGAGGGGAGACTAGTGTTGCCTTAAGTTAGTTTTCCCAAGTACTTCTTGGAAAAGTTCCCACTCAGCCTGAGCAATTAGTGACATACCAAGACCCTGTGTCAAAATTTTAAAAATAAAAATAAAAATGGGCTGGTGATGTAACTCAACATGAAGAGTCTGGATTCAATCACTAGTACCATAAAAATATAACAGATGATGGAGATTTTCCTCAATGTAGCCTTCTGTGTTGGTATACAGCTAACAAATTAAACATGTTTTCCATTATTGCAATAATAGGGAGTGTTTTGTTTTTAGGCTTACATGTACTGGAACTATATTTGGAAACTTGCCTGAAACTCAGGTCGCCCTAGAGAACATGGACATGGACTACAGTCTCTCCTTTTGTTCCATTGTGTCCTCTCAGTCTGCTCAGTCTACTTTCTTGACTCACCAGGGGTCTCTTTTTATTATAGTTTTCAAACACCATATCCTGATGACACTTTTTTTCAGCTTTTGAAACCATGCCAATTATTTCATTCTCTTTATAATTCTTAATTAAGATTCCTCAGAACCAGTATCTGAGACCGTTTGTCTCTCTAATCCAGGTCACATCCATATCGTCTATCGCTAGTTAGCTTATGAATTTAGCAACCCTGAGTCAGGGGCTGCTGTATCAGTCAGCTTTCTGTCATGGGAAGAAAACCCTGACACCCATAATTTAAAGGACTATAGCTTTATTGTGATTCACAATTTCAGAGATTTTAAACATAACAGAAGGTCATGGCCAAGGAAAGGAGCTCAACTCATGGCATCCAGGAAGCAGAGACTAGGGAAAGAAACTGAGAGGAAGGTGCCAGCTATCGTCCCCAAGCTCACACCCCATGACCTACTCCTTAACAGTCACAGGACTCCCCCACTCATCCACATACACATTCCACAAGTAGTTGAAGGAAGATGAGTTTAGAACATGACAACTTGGACATGGAAGGCTATAAGCAAGGCCATTAAAATTTTTTTTTTGTTTTAAAGATTTTTAACATAAAAAGATACACAAATACAGATTACATTATGATAACCAAACAAGTATTCTACATGACAAAAACAATACAAATTTATAAAGTATGTGTATCAGCATTGAACAAGCATAGTACTTAATATTTAACATAAAGTACTCTAACCACAGGGTTATACAAAATAAATTATTTCCTAGAACACCAAAACACCAGCCATTCTGACTGTAAACCACCTTATTCCATTGGTATTTTGAGAGAACTATATATAATATGAAAAGAACTAGCATGACACTTAAAGACTGCAAAAAAATAGAACACAGTTTAAAACATATGTAATGCAATTCTGCATAGAATATACACAGTAAATTTTATTATTTAAGTTTTAAAAACACCCTGAATAAAGGTTAAAACCTCATCAAAGAAAAATACTCTTCATTTGTATATTATTGGTAGAAAACTGATAAGATTTTGTTTGGGGCAGGGAATAGGAAAGATACCTAATGAAGTCATTTGAAATCTATTTAAAAATGTTCATGAGGTTGTAACTGGCTGCTTAAATATTAAAATATTTCATCATGAATATAGTTTCTACCATTTCTCAAAATGAGGTCCAAAGGTCCAAAAGATTTCTAATGTGGAGCCAAAAATAAGTGTTGCGATTAAATTCCCTGTGTGATTATTTTACATACCGAAATGCCCTATGGGAAAAAGAAACATTTAAAAGATCATGACTATAAATATTTCTGACATGTCTGAATTCTGCATAAATTTATGATGTTAACTCTGCTTTTTCTTTTAAAACAAGTCCCAGGCATAAGAGAAACATATATACCTCTCAAATAAACATGCAGATGTGTATAAACATTTTCTTTTGAGGTTTTCATTACTTCCATACTTAGTTTTTTTTTCTTTTTTAACTTGTTAATAGGCTGTTTATTTTGTACAAATAACACACAGATCATGCGATGCCGCGGGCATTGGATGCAATCCTTGACCACAGGTGTGCATACTCCTTTGCCACTAGCCCTGTGATGGCAGAACCCTTCATCTTACCTTTGTTGTTCACTGTGACCCCTGCATTGTCTTCAAAATAAAGAAACACCTTGACTGTTCTCTGGTACACCTTCTGCTGTCAGATCACCACTGTAGGACGCACCTTCTTTTTGAGCTCTGGTTTGACTTTCTTGACTGTGATCATCACCCCTTCACCTATACCTATACCAGCAGCGGGAAGGCTTGATCCCCTTCACAGAGACGATACACGGAGTTTTGGCTCCTGTGTTGTCAGCACAGTTAATGACATTTCCCACCGGAGACCCAAGGAGATCTGGTATTTCGCACCGGAGGACCCAGCATATCCTCTCTTCAACAAATTGTACCCTGGAAAGAACCACATTTAGTTATTTGAAGAAAAGACAACATAGGATTACAAGCTTTGGAAAAGTTACATTTCTAATGAAATGGACTATTCAATAAAAAGTGCCTTCAAATTTTAAATCATTCTAAATTTAAAACTTCATAGCTTCCCTAAAAGTAAATTTTACTAAGATTGTGTCACTGCAACTTACTTTGATGATCACAATTACTTTTCAAGTTCTTTGCATAAAAATGATACTAAAATAAACAGAAGAACACTATATCTGGTAACTATAAATTGCTAACCACTAATTCTAATGATAGTCTGAAGAACTCTGCCCCTAAAATGGTTTCTACTATTTCATTTGTTACCCTACAAAACAAGTTCTACTAATTAAGGAGATACAATTATAATACATATATTTTCTGTAGATTTATTCAAAATTGTTATTTTTTTATTTTCCTGAAGACTACATAAACTGAGTCCTAAAGTACAGATAATATGCTTTAGAGAGAAGCATACACATTCTACTTAAAAGACAAATTATTTTCCTTCAGAATAAACAAGAAAAAATATTGTACGTTCCATATCCACTTAATGAAGAATGTATTTACAAGTTTGGTTAACAAGCAAGTGCCTTTTAGTTATTTATGTCAAGTCACAATATGCAACTCTTATCTACAAAAAAACCTTCAGTATCCTCTGTAAGAGTCAAGTATTACATTTTAAATATAGCTTCAAAAAATGAAATTAAAATTGGCTTCCAGACAGTAATGAAACAGCTAATTCTACCTAGACTGGTAATAAGTTTTTCCATATATCAAATGGCAGCATAAGGATCCAAGACACTTTTCATACATCGAAGGATGATTGATATACTTACAATCAGCAAATTCATATTGACCAATATTCCCCATGTTGTCATCTGGAGTGAAAATGACAGTTCAGTAGTAAGCTGAGGGTCAAAGTTGGCCAAACCAAATTCTCCAGAAATATTTGGTTTAAAGGGAGGTACCACCTGCTTTTGCTCCATCATATCCCATCAGCATTTTGATAGAATGAATGTTCTACTTAATCATTTCTTTAGGTCCTTCTTTAGGTCATTTCAGGAAGTTCTCCAGGATACTTGCAGGTTTTACAGACAAGGAAGGTGGTATGTGACTTTTTCTTTGCAAAATAACTTGCAAGAGATGATTGAGTTTTCATAAGGGTTATCAAAGCTTTCAGCACTATGGAAACTTAACAACCATCATCTCAAACATTAGTAGTCCAAGAGTCCACCAGTCAACACTGAAACCATAATCTTCTCTTAAAATCTCGGGGGCAAGATAATCAGGAGCACCATGGGAAATGCTGGTCACATTTCCTAGCTATCGTCCTTCCTTACACTTGCAATCGTCAGTACCTTGCTGAGTCCAGTAATAAATTTTCCAATTTCAAATTTCTATGAAATATCCCTCATTCATGGAGATAATTGAATGCTAAACAGATTCTGCAGAGTAAAACCTGGCATCTTCTTCAGGAATTATTCTTTGTTACTGCATGTGAAACATTAGATCTCTATTTGCATAGTCTATAACAAAAAACAATCTGCTTTCTGTCTGAAAACAAGAATGCCATCCAACAAGAAAAGGATGATTAGATGCCAGCTCCAAAACATGCTACTCTCTCTGTACCCAATCAATATTGACATGCTCCTATTTCACAACTTTCGTTACATAAATACAATCTGTTTTTTTCTAATTGAACCAACAGCTCAATTTTGTATAATTTTCTCTCCTTATTACTCGGAGCAAATCAAAGTCCTGAAGACCTAAACTGGATGAGGGGTTGCCACTTCCCTAGTGTTCACTCTCATTCTCTTCATCAACTTGTTCTAAACCCTCATGATTTAAAAGATTATATGCAGGGTCCGAAGGCATGGATAATTTATTCATTGCCATCAGCGTTTCCAGTGGCATAATGATACCTACATTCAACTGTGATGTTTGTGGCACTTCTATGAACCAAGAGTTTACAGGTGACTCACATACCTGGCATACAAGTCCCCCTATACAGTCTATGCAGATGGTAAGATGAGCACACCATTGAAACTTTTGGCTTGAAAAGTATGGGCATTTGTACAATAAAGCTTTCTCCAGTAGCCTGCACCTCTACAATAGATGGATTATCTTTTCTTGCACAAGGTATTTCAGGGTGTTCTGGTAAACAAGGCAACACATGAATTAAGAATTCAGAATCCCTGTTTACCTTAGCCTACATACTCTTTCTGACTCCAACTGGCATGATACAGTACACAGGTCTCCTTCCTCATCTCCCAGTTTCATGGTGAAAAGCTAGTCGTGATAAGAATACACATTTTGAATTTCATCGTAAAGGCCCTCAAAGGAGATGAAAGTCTCAAAATGTCTTGTCATGATATCTCCTTCCATAATCAGGGCCTGTTGGATAGAGGTGTGAGTTGTGCTGGGGAAGAAGGGACCATAGAAGGGTGGGCTGCCCAGGAAAACAGGCACCGAAGGCTCCTTGGCTAAGTGTGACCTGATTGCCTGCACTGGTCACATTGGCCAGACGTCTGCCAGGCTCGCTACAAAGTTAATTCCAGTACCAGTAGCTAAGCCTGGGTAGATGTACACAAGGGTACTCAGTGTCTCTCAGCGGGCAGGTGGCTGTGACTTTGGTCGACTTCTTTGACAGTCTAGCTTTATTTGTGCCCTGCTCTGAAGAGACCTCCCCAGACACAGGGTGTTTCTGGGCCTGGTAAAACTTGCCCTTGGACTCTTTCTGGTTTTTGTGCCCTTGGTATTTGGGCTTAGGGAGACTTCACATGGGTACCTTGCTTTTTTAGGTATGGTCAGTCCAGGGAAGACATCCCTTGGGTGTCTGTGACCATAGGGTGGCTGCTGCAGTGTGGCCTGGCTACATGGAGCCAGCTGTCTTCACGCTCCTTCACAGATACTTTCCACATCTGCAGTGTTGAGCTGCAGCCTCACAAAAAGGGAAACCAGCTCAGCGTGCTCGCTGTTGGCCGTCTCCCACCTGTGAGCTGGGGAGGCTGTTACTAGAACGTGCTGGCTGTTAACAGGGGTTCTTTTCAGGCATGTTGCCAAGGAAGTGAGGTTATATCTTGGGGTTCTACAGCCTGGGTCCCCTCTCTTGTAAGAAGACCGTATGGCCCGTCTTTTTCTTCATACTAAATAAATCAGTGGCCACTTATTATCTAAGTATCTGTGTATATTTTTATCTAACCTATCATCTAACTACTGTATTAGTTTTTTACTTTTGCAGTAGTGGGTCTTCAACTTGCATTTTCACACTGAACTCAAGCAGGATTTAAAAAGAAAAAGTCAAGTTTCCCAAACTTTCCCCTCCCTACAGCTGTTTTGTGTTCTGATACAGACAAAAGCAGTAACTTTTGTCCCTGTAAATAAGCTTTTATAACCTGTTGCCATAGCATCCTGTTATTCTGAAGCATGGCTACCAGGATATAAAAGTGTCACAATTTGACACACTGCCTTTGTTCTTCTGCTGGCCCACAAATTCCATGCCAAAGGCTCATTCTCTTGACCATATACATAAAAACTAAAACCTGTCCTTTGTCCAATGCTCAGTCATTTTGAGCATCATAAGATCAAGCTGAACAGGTGTGCACCGAGAACACTGAAATAAAATCCTCCTATCTCCCCATTGGTCTCTCTTACTGCATAAGTGCCTCATCCTCTGGCGTTTTTTCAGGTAGCCATTGTCTCACTAAATCACTAAATTTTTCAGATTGCATTCCACCTTGTGATATTCTTGCCTCAGCTACCCAGAAGGCTGGGATTACACAGAGGCACTGCCTTGCCTAAGTAGATGATTTAGAAACAGAAAAACTAGGAAAGCTTTCTGTGATGTTAGGCCTTGGTGACATTTTTACATTTTTATATACATTTTAAAATGAAAAAAATGATATATATGTGCATTGATAATTTGCACATGGTGGAGACAGTGCTGTGGGTCTTTTCCATACAAAAGAGACATTTTCTCTGAAGATACAGGGCTGGGTATTCATATTTAAAAGAGCTGTGAAATTTTAGGGTACTTTTCTTTCTGGAGTGATTATATCATCATTGTCAGTTAAATAGGGAATACTGATACATCCCAGAAATTTCTAAAGTAATTTTCCTTAAGAGATAAAATGTTGGTTTCAAATTGTAACCTCTGTGGTGGTGGTGGTGGATCAATAATAGATTGCAATTTTGAGTTACATACAAGCTATTCATTCTTAGCTGATGAAGTGTACTATTAATACCAAAATGTACTGTTCAGTATTGTGATGTAGACTGAGGTGGGACATCCTGTGGTGACTGTGTGAAAAGTAGTCTTTACAAACCCTAGAAACCATCGCCCCAGCGGGGATGGTGAATACTTACAGCACTTGGATCTTTCGTTTTGGTCAGTGGTAATCACTTCTTGACCTTCCATCCCAAGGACCCCATGAACTTTGTGTCTCAGATGGATAGTTTGCACTCTCTAGGTGCAGGAAAGCTGTAACCATTCAGCACATGCTTTAAAAAAAATTTTTTTTGGTAGAGAGATTCAGTTGGTACTCTGCTGGTTTTCATCTGTGCTGTTGCTTCTCAGTGGTTGAGCCATCTCATGCCATTGTGTAAATGAGGCACAGATTGTTCATGTGCCTGTCTACCAGCAGCAAGTTTTGTTTTTTCCCTTCTGACTTCTCCATATTAAGCTCTCACTGGGACCTAGTGACAGGCATCCCCACTGCTGTAGCCCCTGACCCTGTGGATGTGCTGGGCTGTCCCTCTGTGGGGCATCTCACCACCTGCCCCTCCACGGGAAGGCCACACTGAAGGGGAGGGGATGTCACAGAGAACTTGGTGGTTGGCTTCTGCCTGAGAGCAGTTGGCCTTTCCTTGCCTCCCTGCCTTCCAGCCTCACAACCCCAGAGTCTCTGAGCCAGGCAGCAGTAACAACATGAGTCCTCCCGCCACGCGTGGAGGTGGCAGTTCCTCCGCGAGTTATTTTAAAGATCGAAGATCATGATCCATTTTGTAAACTGGCTATGGTATTTACATTGGATTTTGCCTTCCAATTCACATATATAGTGCATACATTTGTACACATCACGCATTTCATTTTTAAAAGCCAAAAGAGAGTTTGTAAAATAAGTTTGTAATGAACCTTCAAAATTGAACATAAAATGTGCATGGCTTTATTCTTTATGCTTTTATGAACTTTTAGCCTGAGGACTCATTCAGTAATGGTTCAGGCTACCTCTAATTTTATATAGTTAAAATTAACTAAGTGAAAGCATTGATTATTCTTTTTTAATCTTCAGTTTCCATTTGGTAGTAAGGCAGCAGTAGGGAGCAGAAAGGATGTAGCAGCAATAGTGCGCACCCAATCACCTTGATCTACAGTGGCAGTCTCCACCACATTAAAATTGGGGAAGAGGTTGACTGTGACTGCAGTGTCGAGGGGAAGGAGGAGAATGCTTTAATAGCCCTCCGAGATTGCAAAGGAGGGCCTGGTGGTTGGACCAGGGTTGGGAGAGCAAGACTCTGGCGTGTACCACAGAAAATGAAACAAAATGGAGTCTGGTACTGACATGTTTGAGACAATCAAAGAGAAGAAATCAAAGAGGAAGTACCTACTCCAGATAACCTAGCAGGCCTGAGCTCATTTGAGTCCTGGGAAGGACCACTCACCGTAAAACTCTGGAATTCACAGGAGGAGGCTGCCAAGTTTACCTAGGGGAGACACAACTGCCAGCAGTGCCTTAAGGAAAATGTAGTCCAAGGTCAGAAAATTGGCGTTGCTAGTAATAGAAGATTACTAGCCATTTTTTTCTAAGACAATATGGGTGAACAAATACGACTGACATCTTTTCTGTAGCGATTCTTAAATCTTTGCTCAGCCATAACATTTAAAAAGTTTAGCTCCTGGCCAAGTCCAAATATTAGGAATTTGGAAAAAGACATTATAATTACATCATGCAATTTTTATGTAATTATTGACTACTTAATATTTCAAGGTTGTTTTGTTTTGTTTTGTTTTGTTGTTTTTGGTACTGGAAATCAAACTCAGGACCAGACAGATTCTTAATCTTCGTATTCTTAGTCCTGTAATTGGAAAACTTTAGGTTTCTGGTTCAGAGTTCAGGCTCTAGAATCAATCTGTCTGGATTTGAATCTCAGAGTATCTGTGTTTTTTCTGGCAAAATGTGGTCTCTCTCTGCCTTTGTTTCCTCAGTTGCAAAGTGAAGGGAAAGTGATGGTAACCGCCCTTGCCACAGATCGGATTTTCTAGGAATGACTCTGAATTGGAGTCTAGGCACTGACTCTGAAAGCAAGCCCTGAAAGATGGGAAGGAAGCAAAGCTGGGGAAAGCAAAAAGGAAAGCAAAGGAGTCATCAGACAGCTTTGAGACAGCTTTGTCTCAGCAGTCCTGAGGCTAAACGGCTTCTCTGTCATGCACTGGCCAAAAGAGCCAGGCCTTTATAGTACCTCCTGAGTATTTTAAGCTCGGCTGATTTAAAACATAATAATAAATTAGCAAGAGTGCTTAGCTAAGCTATTTTTTAATCTACAGAAATTTTCAAAGATATTTTTTAAATATTGGTGTAATGAAAACTCACATGACTATCATCTAGTTTTTCCTTGACATTTTTAGGTCAGGGGTAAACTAGAATGTTTTGAAACAAATCTCAGATATGATGTGATTTCGCCTGTAAAATACTGTGGTATGCATTTTAGCACATGTAAGTTTTTAAAATATATATATTGTTATAAAGCCCCATGTCATTATCACACCTAGCAGAATAATTCTTTAATACCATTAAATACTAGTTAATAATTTCTTGTTTATCTCAAAGATTTATTTTCAGAGATTTTAAAATTAGAATAAATACAGTCACCTCATTTTGTTTAGTCATCATGTCTCTTTAGTCTCTTTTATTCTGCATGCTCCTATTTTTCTAGCAAGTAACTTCCATAACAATAGAATATAGAATAAAAGAGATTTAAGAGACATGATGACTAAACAAAATGAGGTGACCCTATAAAAATATATATATTTAAAAACTTATATATGCTAAAATGCATACCACAGATTAAACTTATTAGACTTCTGGTTCAGCTTTAAGCAAGACACATGCTAAAGTGATGTATGCATAAAACCAGATTTTAATAGGTAAGTTTGGTCAGTCATTTTGGTTATTTCTCAAGTTTCATTTAATCATGATCTTAATGCTAAACCTCCATTAGATATCCATTCATATCAAAGTATAGGATAAAGCTTTCTGATTGTTCTCTATAATTTTTTGTTGTTATATAAAGTTACACAGATGTAAATTGAAGAAATTAAGTAAAGTGAGCTACATTTACTAATGACACCTAGAATAATGATAATGATATGGTAAAGCACGTGATTTTTGTTGACGTGTGACTTCACAAAGCTTTGATTTGTTGACCATTTAAGTATATTTAAGTTCTGTGAATTATTTATGATCTCATCTGCTGTTTATATAGACCCTTTGCAATCTTTTATAAATTTTGAATATAAACCTAGAGGTTTTCCCCTTTGGGCTATTTACAATATTTTAAACATTGAAAGAATAAGTAAATAATATATTGAGAGGCTAGGGGGCAAAACAAACTCCTGGAAACTATTTTCACTAGATGTATATTTCTGAGAAAGATGAAAAAGAAACAGGGTATAAATGTAAGCATATTTCAGATGCAAGATATGCATACTTACACACTTTTATGTCATTATAAGAAATTTATCCTTACATGAGTCTGTCTAGAGTTTTTCTTTTAGTAACTGTAGTAACAGCAATGTTGTTCAAATGTTACAATAGTTTATGAAACCAAAAGGTCCAAAAATGGATTGGTTTTCCCTTTTTTATAATCAGTTTTACCTAAGTCCTTGAATTCATTCTTCTTGAAATTGGACACATTACGGTGACTCAGTCACTTCTGTCAATACCTTAGGACAGAGTGTCAGTCAGATTGAAGGGTCCTCCTCATGACCACGTCTGTGTGCTTAGGCGGTATGCACACAGCCAGGACAGTGTAGGTGGCCAACTATCGCTGCTTTGTAGGCCTGTAGCAGAAGAATGCACGCAGGAAGCTCTGTCTGCTCTGGGCATTTACGAAGCTGGTGAGTGGGGCACATGAGCTTCCACAAACTCTAACTGAAATTCAAAGAAGACATTCATAATTAAGCTTTTTGGCACGATATGGGTTTTTCTTAGTTTCTCCTTCCAGACACTGTGTATCTAATTAGCTGGTCCAAATCAAAACCTAGCTTCAAAGGAGAAAATGTCACTTTGAAATTTCAGGCTCTAGTTCGAAGAGGAACACCAGGAGGAACGTGGAACGGAGTGTTGTTGAACACCGTCCACCAAACCTTTGGGCATAGTGGGGTGCCTTCACTTCTTGACCTGGCCTGATGGTGGTAGCCTCTGTTCTTGTGGTAGCTTGACAAAGATGGCATACAAGGTTTCCTCAGCTTTTAGCTTTCTTACCAGCTTTGTATAAGGCAGTGGTGGCAAACCTAGGACACATGCTACAGCAGCCACAGGATCCCTCTGTTGTCACATGACCCAGATTTCCCCAGGAGCCACGCATTGGGTAACAGCTGTTTTTTCTAAACTAAAACTTCAGTATTCAGATTTAATTGCAGCATTGGTATTTTGTGATTAAATAAATGGGTCTTGGGTTGCAGTTTGGGCACTCAATCTCTAAAAGGTTCACCATAATTGGTACAAGGGTCTTCAAAAGAACAGCTCTTTCCTGGTCTGTACTCTTCCAGAACCATCCCAAAGTTTAAATGTTGAAGTCCTATCGGTATGTGAATTTTACTCCACTAAATTTTTTATGTGACTTGCTAAACCTAATAATTAATTGGGTCAGTTTTTTACCTGTGACTGTTCACAATTGTGATCACCCAGTGTCCCTCCTTGCCTTCTCTCAACTCCATTCAACAACTGAACCTAGTATGGAGAGAAAAACAAGTTGTTCTGGCTTGTGTATTACCTTGAAAGGATGGATACAAACTATGAGAAATTGTACATATTGCACTGGGAGGCTCATTTATATTTTTTATTCACCGGTTCTGTAGACCATAATGTTCTTTCTGTTCTTGGGGAGGGGGGAGTAGGATCTCACTGTGTACTTCAAGTGGGCCTTGAACTCACTGTGCTGCCCAAGCTCACCTGAAGCTCACAGTGATCCTCCTGCTTCAGTATCTCAAGTGCTGAGATTATAGGGTACACCACCACATCCCGCTTTTCTGTTCTTACGTTGATGATTTCAGTTAATGATATTATATTTGAAAATGTCCCTAATCTCTAACGTTGCAGGAAACCAAAGTCAAGCCACCCAATTTGACCACTAAAAGACTGTTCAGGACTTCTGTGATACAAGCCAGTTCCAGGAAGCCTGTCCCAGCTCCAGGTCTTCTCACATGTTCAGTAGCAGCAGACCACACCCACATGGGGGAGCATTCTGCCAGCCGGCTGCAGCCAGGCGCTTTCTCAGCTCTGCATCACCAGCCAGAGTCCTTTCAAAGTGCAAAGCAATTTCTGTCCCACAAGCGACATTTGAAAGAATCAAAGCCAGACACAGGAAACACTCAAGTTCTTACCTTAAATCTTAGCTCCCAAAATAATATCACCCATAAATTCATACCAGTTTTCAAAAACAGATTGTCACTAATGAACAAAAATGTTTCAGTACTTGGCAACCAGAAAAGAAAACAGCATGTAACAGAATCTAAAGTGTTTTCATGTAAAACCAGTATAATCCAAGATGACAAACTGAATTTGGATCCAACTGCTAAAAAGAGACTTATTAGTAACATTCAAATATGTGCTAGAAATTTAAATCAGAAGAGCTCCAGACCTGTGCAAGAAGAAAATACTAAATATTATGAAAATATAACAAAGTATCCCTCTTCTAATAGAAAATCAATTGTGAGCTTAAATGAAAGTAAACAACTGTCAAACAGTATGATGTGTCAGGTGTCAAATAATAGTTTAAGTGTAATAAAAAATGCTGTAGACATCTATGGAAAAGAAAATCTAACAAATAAGTATATAACACAGATTTTAAGGAAAGACTGTGAGTCAGTGAAACTGAAGCAACAACCACACATTTTTGAGCCAGACATAGAAACTGAAGATCCACAACTGCCACCACAGCAGGCAACTCAAACTGAGGAAGTTGATTTAAGCAACCACAGGTTGATAGTAAGCAGAACAGTCCACAGATCTAAAGGACAATTATGTCCTGAGTCTTCAAAAACTTCAAAGCATCACTCTAATACTATGCGTGATGGGCAATCCAGTTCTAGGAAACAGGTAACAAAATTTTTTTACATCTGGGGATATTCATGATATGCTAACTAGACCTTTAAGATTTCCCAAGTAAGGATTTAAATGATATGCTCCAAATCATTTGGAAACATAATAATTAAGAAACAGAATGTCTACTGGAGCATAACCATATTTATACAACTAATTTATAACAAAATACTGTTCTTCAATCTGATACAGATACATGACATGGATAAATCAAAATCTAAGAAATTTCACACCATTCTTAAAGCTTAGAACATGGATTTGAATGAAGAGAAGTTCCACCAGGTAACAAGGCAATACCTTTTTATTTGTTTTTCTTTATGTTATGCAAACTGAGATTGCCACACTTAGGGATACTTAGTCCACTGGTAAAGAGGACCTACTCTTAAATTCCCTTGATACCTTTCAGATCAGCTGCTCTGTATAATAAAGGCCTCACAAAGGAATGCATAATGGGTGAAGAGGCACCTCGCAGGGTCCCTCCCTTTCTGTTCTGGGGCCCTTTGCAGACTAGGAAGCAAGCACATCAGCAGTGTGCTGTCTGAAAGAAAGACTGTGACTGCTATTAGAGTATCTTTCTCTGTGATGCTCACCCACAGGAAGATACTCTTAACAGTTTACATGAGCCTTTGGGTTAATTTCTAAATTAAAACGTCCATGCAAGATGCTTTGGTGCTGGTTAGATGTAAACTTGAAATTTAATTGATGTCAAGTCCATTGCACTGAAGTCACAGAATTATGCATGTGGAAATTACATTTCTATCCATGCTGCCATCTGTTCTATTCAAAGAACAAACATATTACTAAAATACACACTTTTTTTTGCATAGAAGTATTGGGATGCTTTCAATTCTTTAAGAATCAACTAGAAAACATTTTCTTCTTTTCTCTTCCAAATGCTGTTTTTTTCCCAATAACTAATAGAATTTTCAATAGTTTGAGTTAACTAACAATGTTTAAGTCTATTCCTAAATATATTATAATATGTTTTATGTACTTTCTGATATTTTACGTTTCAATGCATTCTAAGTATTTGAGGAAAAAACATGTGTTTTAAAAATTATTTGCATTTTTAGGAATAAATGAAATATATTCCAGATTTCATATTGTTTTGGAAGTGTAGCACTCTCTCTTTGAATTGTGCAAGACTTGACAGTTTTTAACACTAAATCATTTTGACAGAATAGCATAATGAAAAAATTATAGGCTATCATTATAGAAAATAGTTTCTTTAATTATAAAATTAATAATTACTACTGTGAAAAGTTTGGGTAATACAAAGTGGTTTCAAGGAAAAGTAAAAATTCCTTGTAATTCCTCGTGGCAGGATTGACCTATCTGAACACTGACGAACACTCTTTCGGGTGTCCCTCGTGCTCACTCCTGTGAGAATGAATCCGCCTCTCTGTGCTGCTCCAGAATGTCCTTACTCACTTGAAAATGTCTCCTGAATGTTTGCGTCACAGTCCTTTGTTTGTGGTATGCTCTATTTAATTCCCTACTGACTGAAACTTAAGTTGCTTATAACTTCACTATCGTAACAGTCATGTAAATAGGCTTATAAGAGTCTTTGTATTCAGTCATCTTATGTAGTGGTTTTGATAGTTTAAAAAATATTTTACCCTATTTTTATTGTTGAAACTTATTTGAAGTCATTATTGTTATTGTCAAAATTTTCAAACCACTCAAAATGCAGATGAAAAACCACTAAGTGCCTATTGCCCATATCTTACATATACTTTTTCTGTAATATTTCAAAGCAAATTAAAGACATAATATCATTTCGTTCATAGATACTTCAGTGTACATCTCAAACATGTGGTATAGTGTATCTTTAAAAGAGTATGTGTATATTACATTTTGCAGTGTCTATCATCATTGGTTCACTAAATTGCACTTTTATTTTACATGCATACCAATAGGAAGCGCTGAACATCTAAAGCCTCTCTGACAGCACAGCGAGGGCCTTTCTTGTGGTAGGAATTTCTATATTTAGCAATATGGGCTCTGCTAAATGCCAGATAGTGGCCAAGCACTGTGTCCACTACTAAAACAGATATGATGACCAGGGCCTGAGCCCCATAGCTGGCAGTTCAGTCGCTACCCCAGATAGATAGATAGATAGATAGATCAATTGAATAAATAAGCCTTCTGGTCCATATTGTACATAAGCTAACATGTGGAAAAAAAGAGAAAATAAACACAAATAGATTTCCCCCTAAACAGTATTTCCTGCTTTAAACAGTTTAGACATTCATTTTATTTTAAAAATGATATAATTGTTGTAATATATTTAAAATAAAAAATCTTCATTGAATATTCCAATGAAGTAATCCTTCACTGGGTAAAATGAATCAATAGGAAACTAAATTGGAATGGAACTTGACTGTTTAAATGTGGTTTGCTGTCTCTACCAGATTACTAAACCATGGCAGTTAAAACATTGCAGCAAATGAGACTCTTGCTCTTAAAATTGTGCCTAATCAATTAATTTACTGTCTACATTCACTGTAAGCATTACTGTTTCCCAATTTACCCTTTTCAGAGGGACGTATATTTGGTTTAATATATCTGGAGTGTGCCTTTCTTTTTTTGAAGCTGGTACTCTGGATAAGTAGAGGTGGGCATGCTTTGTTTGTGAGGCTGTAGTGACAGTCTTTGTTTATGAATGTGATGTTCATAAGTATGTGTGTATGGTCAGCATGGTCATGCACTCGCACAGTCATTGTTGAACCAGCTTGCCCATTGCTGTTCAAATTTCCCGGCTTCTTCCTGCCATCTCGCCATTATGCCTGAGACAATGAAGATGTATATAGTATTATTAACTAAGTGAAATTGTTAAAAAGATAAATCCATTGCTGAAGTGTGTGTAGTATTTCCCAGTTCTTCATATAAAGCATCTAGAAAGTCCCCATTTTACTTCATTAGTATCTAAAATTTAGAATTTATAGTATATTTCATATAGGTAAATGTTAACCTAAGTAGTAAAACTTACTATATTAATAACATTCTATATTCTTGCGTAAAGTAGGTCTATTTTTTAATCTTACTATATTTATGGTATTGACAGTTTACATTGTGTGTGTGTGTGTGTGTGTGTGACTGAAGATAGATTGTTGGCTTAGTATTCCGTACACAAAGAAAAGGTTCTAGACCAAATTTCTGCGCTTAGGATCACCAAAGAAATTGGGGAAGATTTTGTCCGATTCAATGATTGCAACTTCTGAAAGCCAAGATAATTCCAAATTTAGAGAACACTAAACTTTACTTTTTTGTTTCTTTGAGTTTTGCGTGACGTGTGTGCACCATGGATGCCCTCCTCCCAAACAAACAAGAAAATCATCTTCGTGTTCTCAGTGTGCATTAACTTTAGAACCATTACAATTTTAAAAGTATAAATAAATGGTTTTATGTTTGCCTATAGCAAGAAACTTAAGAAATCAGCTATACCATTTAAAAAAACTTACAGAGATTTACAGAGATAGGCCAGAATTCATGCCAAGAATCATATTTATGAGAAAACAAAAGTACTTCTCATATACTACTCATGTATTTTCACAGTATTTGTTACTATGTTTGTATCTAGTTTTATTTATAATTTTATTATATTTCAGTTATTATACCCTTTTATTGTATTTGTTGCTTATGATCACAAAAGTTAAAAAAAAATTTGAGATTCTCAATGATTAGCTGTTGTTTGACTAACCAGTTAACTACTAGTTTTTGCTTTGTTCAAATTGCATGTCATCTGGTATTATGCTGAAACTACTAGTATATTGAATATTTATTGATATTTATGGATGGTTAATATAGAGATTTGAGGATGCTGTAGTCCTGTGTGTTGATGCTTAAAATGTTTATGTTTAGTCATACATATTTTTTACAATAAAAAATAATGAAAATATTTAAAATGGCTGTATTTTTCATAAGTCAAAGTACTTGTATATAAAAATGTAAAGGCTTAAACACATCACAGATTCCTTTGTCTCTGTGATTCCATTTTTTCCTCTTGCATTTGCTGTTAGGCCCATGTAAATTAGCTTAGGTCCTTAGCATTATATATAATTTTTTGTTCTCCAAAGTGCTTTATTCCTTTGTTCAACAAATACTTAGTACTGCGTTCCTATGTGCCGAGCACTATGATAGATGCTTAGGATACACAAAGGAGCACATCAACTTCACATTCTAACAGGGAGAGAGAGAGAATAAACATAGCAAGTAGGTAAATTACACAACATGTTAGAAAGTGGCAAATACAAAAGGAAAAGAAAACTCAGAAGCAAGGTGAGCAAATGGCTAGGGTAGGCTTCCTTGAGCAGACACCTAAAGGAGGTGAAGGAGTAGGCCATGTGGATATTGGAGACTTGAGCTTTCCAGGTACAAGGAACAATCTGTGTGTTTAAGAAACACACAGCCTAGAATGGCCAGAGTAAAGGAACCAGAGGGGAGTGAGAGAGTCAAGAGCTGACCACATTGGGCCTTGTAGTCTGTGGGAAAATACTTTTCACAGACTGATACAGGGCTGGGCCCAAAGGAGTGGCAGGATCTGGTCTCTGGTTCCTATGTTATGCATAGAAGGAGCTGAGTGAGTGTGAGAGAAGAAACAGGGAGACCAGTTAAGAATCCAGGCAGAAAATGATAATGGCTAGGGCCACTATGGTAGCAGTGGGGAAGATATGAAGTGGATATTCTGAATATATTCTGAAGAAATAGCCCATTAGCTTAAGGATTTCAGAGAAAGCTGTCTAGGATGAGTCCAAGGTTTTGGGCATGATCACTTGGAAGGGTGGAGTTATCAACAAAATGAAAAGGGGCAGGTGTTAACAGAGGAAGAGGACTGGTAATTGACCACTGAATTTCACAACATGGAGGCCCTTCATGACCCTGGTGAGCAGTTTCTGTGGAGTGGTGGAGGGCCAGGTGAAAACCCAGCTGGAGTGACTTTCAGAGAGAAGGAAAGAGAGGGACTTGGAAATCACACATATAGACAGCTCTTTCAAGAAGAGTCATCAGTGGATTTTCTAAGTTCATTCTCCTAAACATGCAGGCCTTTGATACTGTCTCCTTCCTGAAATGCTATTTTTTTTAACTGACTGGCATTCCAAAGACACTGAAGGAGAGCAGTAGTTATGCTAGACACATTTGGGGTGCAGAAGAAATGGGAAAGCTGGGGCATTCCAAAGGGAAGAAATAAAGTGAGCAAAGGCATGAGGATGTACACAAGTTTGTTGGAGACTGCTACGAAGTAGCTCTGACCAGGTTTTAAAATTAACTAATTGGCTTTCTAGGTTTATCTCTGAGTCTGTCCTAGGCCTCGGCCCCTTGCCTGGTGATGGGAGCTGATTCATAGTAAGTGAACCTCTATGAATCACTGGTCATGGCTGAGGGCTGTAGTAATCTGTGATGCCAGAGATACCTCAAAAGGCAAGATGAGGCCATAGCTGAGGCCACCTGGCCCAAATACCAATTAAATAGAGACTGCAGCTGCAGATATCTCACTCCTGCAGTCTCACTCCTACTGTAAATGTCATGGAGATAAGACAGTTCTCCTAAATTGGCATAATTTACTGTTGGGAGAAGTCTTTGAAGTGACTCCCAAGGTCCTGCTCATTTCCTGAACTTTCCTCAGTATCTCCTCTCTTTGTTTGAAAATGTAACAAATATGGGCTGCCCAGAGAAGCTCTTTGTCTTAGCCCTCATCTTAGTCACAGAGTCAAGAACTTTGCAAGAGGGCTTTGATTCTCCTGGAGCCCTAAAATCATACCACTTGTCTCATTTATTTAAGCCTTCTCTGTACACTTATTTGGGAGATTGGGGATGTAGGCCAGGTCCTCAATACAAGTGCATGGATGCTGATCCAGATGTGGTTCTATGTGCCTTGTACGGGAACCAGAATAATTTCAGACAAAGCTGGAAGTTTGTCCTGGACAGGGGTGAAAACCTCCGGAGACAGATTCAGAAACCTAACCCACATGCAGATGCTGGAAGGTCAAATAGTGCTAATAGACCCAGAAATACAGATCCCAGAAATTATGAATAGAGTGTGCTGACTAGGCAACTCTTTATGTTTGAGTAAAAACAAATAAGGGAAATGGGGAAAAATAGGGAAAAGTGAAGATGATTGATTTATGTGTTATGGCTTGGTGACATTCGCAGAGCTCTAGGGAAAGATGATTAACACATGACCAGAATCATGGAAATGATAGAATGTTTGTGGGGAGGGATCATCGCCACATGGAAATGTTAGTTGAAATTGTGTGTGAGAATGTAGAAATTGAGGAAAGAACACAAGTAACAATTTTGAGAACACAATGCCAATGCTTAAGTTAGGAAAGAAGAAGACTGGCAGCAAAGAGCAGATAGGATCAGGGCAGAGAGCTAAAGTCACAGAGGCCTAGGAGATGAGAGTTTGATGGTGTCAGCCGAGGTCTCAAGTTCAGAAAAATATCTTTGAGAAAGAGCTCAAGAAGAAACAGGAAGTGTGTATCTAAGAGATTTCTTTGACAGCTGCTATAGTTAAAGTAGTGCCACGCAGACAAGAAGAATATTGGGCAAGCAGGATGAGACTTCTGCAAGAAGCTTGGCTGTGGCTGTATGACAAACAGGTTAGTGGGGAAGGCCTGATGATAAGCATAAAAGGATAAATGCTTAAATATACCTGAAAATTAAAAAGTACTTGGTGAGAATATACCAAATGACTTTCTCAGTTTTATATTTTTTCTCTGTGATTTTAAAAAATTTTTGGAACTTACTCCCATTCAGTATTAGTAGAAAAACATAAACCATCGACCATCTTAATTTATCAGCTTTCTGAAGCCACATGATATGAATCAATTTTTAAAATCTTACATTTATCTTTTATACTCTTGTTTCCTGCCAAGAAAATTTTCCAACTTTTAATAAAAAATAAAATGCTTTAATGTCTAAGATCACCCTAGCTACTGCTATGTATTGATAATGTGAAATTCCTGAACTTAACAGTGTTCAAGGGATGTTTTGCTCTTTACATTCACAGATTAAAAACACTGGATATATATAGATATATAATTTTTCAAAAAAAATTGTTCCACTAGCATCTTTCCAGTGCATCAAAAGAAATTATTTAAAGTTGAAAGCCTGGGCTCGCCTCCCTGGTAAGCAGCCATGGCTTGAGTAAGTGGCAGGCAACCCAGGGAGAGAACCAGTTAGTCAGCATCTCTGGAGATCCCCACCATGGTAGAATTTAGGGCGCTGGGCAACAAAGGAACCCGCTGGCCTCCTACCGGCATGTGGGCTGAGAGTCAAACATCCCATTCTCCCCCATTAGCAAATGGGAGCCAGAGGTCTGAGCATCTCTTGGGAGGATGACTGTATACAATATAGCAAATACGGGGGATTTCCTTCCACCTTCTCTTTGAAGGCAAATATTGTTATCACTGTTTTGCTTTGTTCTGATTAACTGTATTGCTCTATTCAATACTCTGTTCTGAAAGGTATTATGATGTTCTGTATTTCCTTTGATTTTGCTATACCTGATTGAAAGGACAGCTATTGTGAAGATAATGAGATGTACTGGGTACCTATTACTGTTATTCCAGTATCCTGCTGTGAAGTTCTGTACCTATTTCACTGTATTGTCTCGATTGGCTTTGTTCAGTCTTGTTCTATTGTATTTTACTTTCAAAATAAAACAATAAAAAAAAAGAAAAAAGTTGAAAGCCTGTAGTTCTATATAGAAAGAAGAAATCTGCAGTTGGACTTCAGGTGAAAATTGATAAAATATAACTGGGTCTGTGGTTTGCTATTTATCTACCTAACTTCACCACTAAAATAATTTTGAAATAAAAATATTGAATCTCTGTAGAACATGAGTTAAGTTGCCTTAATATAAAACCCTAGTAAAATCCAATATACCAACAGTAAAATCTGTATAATCATTTAGGTTAAATAAATAATATCTCAGTTTTATTTAGCAAATGTTTAAACCACTGCAAAGTATTATTTCTGAGAATAAGGATTTTACATAAATTTTCAAAACTTTCTCTGATTTGGTCCCTTGCCAACACTGTCATTCTGAAATAAGCACCGGACTCTTACTAAGCAAAGGGCACCTAGTTTCCTTCCTTTCCTCTTTACTTCAAACTTGGTCAGTTCTTATTTTGGTCAGAATTTAAATTTAAAACTAGCCCCCTGTTGGAGCTAATGACATCTCAAACTAACCTTGTTACTGAAAACAATACTGATGGGTGGATTATTTTAAAGTTTGCAGAAACATCAAAGAACCAAAATGATATTAGGAGTCCACCAGTTTAAAACTTAAGAGAAATGAGAAACCATAAAGGTAAACCAAAAACTCAAAATCATTTTGCTTTTAAAGGATTTGATAGCCCAGACTTTGAGAAGCAAGGAGGCCAGTGTTGGCAAGCAGGTGGCACTGACTTCTGCTCACCTCTAGCCTTAGGCTCTGTGGTGGCAACCTGGCACTGTTGGCACCGAAAGAATGACACCTGGTCCCAGTACCTTTGTTTGAAGTCCAGTTAGAGGTGCCAAAGCCAGCTCTGCAGCTGTAGGGACAAAAAAGAAAAAAAAGTCTTAGGGCAATTTCAGTTAGACCGTTTTGCCTCTGGTGACTGAAGAAATCACATCCTAATTATACAAAGTTTATACAAGAAAAATGCAAAGAAGGAAATAAGAAACACCACAAACTCCACCACCCAGAAAGAATTCTTGTTGACATTTTGGCATTCTTTTCAGCCTTTGTGTATTTGATGACACTGAAGAGTGAGAGAAACAGAAATGAAGAAATCCCAGAGCCCGTGTGTGTGTGTGTATGTGTGTGTGTGTGTGTGTGTGTGTGTGTCTGTGTGTGTGTGTTTACAAAATTTAGAATATATTGCTTGTTTTATATACTAATTTTTCCAGTTACTGTCACTTTATGTAGTGCTATTTGTTGATTGAGCATGAAAAACATTATTTTAAGAAATACATATTTTCATTACATTAATATGGCTATGTGCAGTATTCATTTCTAATTATCCTATTCTTGTCAGGTAGCTATTGAGTTTGAGAACAACTCCATTAGCAGATATTTAATAAGCATTTCCAGTACTGGACCCTATCCTGTCTTAGCACCAAGGGTACAGAAGCACAAATCCTCAATGAGCAGCTCACCTATGACAAGAGCCCAGGTTCCTGCAGCCTGCCCTCTATGTGACCTGCTGTTGCTAGGACCAATCAGGGACTCACTACAAACCATAAAAGAACGCACAGAAGGAGGACTTGGAGCTCTTGACACCTGGCGCAGTGTTCTTAGTGCTAAGTCACAGCGGGTTATGATTTCAAAAAGTGTGATGTAAAGGAAGAGTGCAGGAGATATATTTATAGTGGTGCCTCAGTTCACGAACTCAATTCTCTTCATGATTCTGGTCACCAACTAAACTGGACAAGAAGTGAATCAAATTTTCCCATAAAGTCAACATTGAACCTAACTATTGACTTTGACTTGATTCTTTTCAAATTTAGTTTGCAACAGAATCATGAAAAGAATCAAGTTCATGGACCAAGGTACCACTGTATATGGCAATTTTCAAGGGTGTAGGTAGTTTCCGGATACACACAACTTTTCCAAAAACCTTTCTGCAACTAGTGGTTCTCTTCCCGCTTTCCCAATTCTGATGTAAACTTGCTCCCTTTAGGAATATTTCTCATTTTAGTCACCGTAAAGGGGTAATCATTTGGAGCTCATACTGTATTTTGAAAAAGCCTCTCAAAAACCTAGTTGTTGGTCTGAGGATGTCAGTGTTACAGCACTTGCCTAGCACGTGTGAGGTCTTGAGTTTGATCCCTAGCACCACCCATGCATGCACACACACACAATCTAGTTGAGTATGGTGACACATACATCAGGAACCCTAGCACTCTGGGAGGCTGAGGCAGGAAGATTACAAGCAACTCAGCAACCTAACCCGACTCTATCTCCAAATAAAAAATACAAAATGGCTAGAAATGAAGGTACTGGGTTAAATCCCCAATAGTGAGTGGAAAAAAAATCTGGTTGTGTAGGGGAGAGTTCCTCTCTTTGCCTCTTTAAGAGCCATTCTTTTTTTCCCCAGAGCTGTGACCTAATGGAGTTTCACGTGTGCTACACAAGTGCTGAGCTACATTCTCATCTCAAGGGTCACTGTTAATTGTTCGGGGCTGGTGTCCAGAGTTGTCCCAGATTACAGCACTAAAAGTTGTCTGAGAAACAAGCGTTAGCTTCCCTGTTGTCTGCAGAAAGGCCTGGCCTTCAGCGCTCTGCATCGAGGGTTTCAGGCTCTCCAGTGGTGGCCCATCTGCTCGCTGGTCCCCTGGGGCCTGCAGTTCCTGGGTCAGACCCTCTTTGCAAGCTGGGGCCCAGTGAGCTCCTGTCTCACAAAGGTCCAGGAATCTCAGCAAACTGGTGAACATGAAAGGTACTAATTATCATCTAAATTTTATGACATATGTATTGAACAAAAGGCTTTTATATAGTATAAAATTGAGCAAGCTCTGTGTTTCTGAGAGCAGTAAATTTTGCTCCCTCTTTCCTCCTAAAAACAAGTTTTAGTATTTTGTAAACCAAAATAAGCCGCACTAAGTATGGGGCTGCTGAGATGAAATAAAGGAAAGTATTTTTAGTCATATTTCTCTCTAACCAGATTTACCACATTTCATTACTTTGCCGCCTACGATTGCTCTGTGATCCCTAAGGAAATAACCAGACAAAATTGAGAATAAAAACAACATAAAGTAGGATATTCAATACCCCAGGCTGCAGGTACCCAGTCAGGGCACAGAATGATTGAATTTAGCTTTTGTTAACCTGATTTCAAGCACAGTGAAATTCTGAGGGACAATGAGAAACAGAATGTTTGTTCCACGTTATCAGAAAATATTTGAATTGAAACATAGGTTTTTGAGTTTCCCTGTTCTACAGGAACATTTACACACACAGGCAGGTCCTAGTTTCACTGAATATTACATCTGTACTAATAACTCCATTTTATTTGGCCAAGGAAAATATACCAACACGGCTTGCTGCTTGCCCCTAATGCGCGTGTGCACACACACACACACGCACACACACACGCACGCACCTTGGCAAGGGTGTGCGATTTTGGGAGTCCTCACTTTCCTAAGAGGCAGCCCCATTAGACTTAGTACCCTACAATTTTGCAAACCTTCATATATCAGCATTTTATTTGAAAAGATACCGAAAATCAGTTTGAGCCCAGCCTGGAAAACTTAATAAGACCCTGTCTCAAAAAAAAAAAAAAAAAGTAAGTTAATTAAATTTAAAAAGTGGAGGGGAAGTAGATGAGTATTAATATCCTGGTTCAATCTTTAGTACAGAGAAAAGAAGGGAGGGAGGGAGGAGAAAAAGGGAGGAGAGAGAGACAGATGATTTTTAGACATTTAAAGTTCATAATATAACAATGCTATGTAATTCCTGCCCAGGAATAGGGAGGGGGGGATTTCCAAATCAAAATGGTTCCCTTTGGCCCAGACTGGTTTTAATGAAGCAGTAATTTGGTTGTAAAGTGTGGAGGTGGGCCAGACGCTCTCAAGCTGTCTTGAAAGCTGCCTGCTATTTACTGTGTGGTAGCATGATAGAACAGAAGGCAGTTTTCCACCACAGGAGTCCAGCTTTCTTGTTTTACAGGGAGGAAACTGAGAATAGTGATACTGTGCCGTTCACACTTGAATGGTAATTATGAAAAATAAATTTCTCTTGAGTCCCATCTTTCTTTAAAAAAACCTTTGAATTGATAAAAATATCATAGATTAGAGTTTATATGTGCCCAATTTAAAGACTAATAATGATATGTATTATAATTCAAAGGATGATAGTACATACTAATTGAGACATAAATATATGTACAAGCTAAAGAATAATAATAATTGTGAACCATCTAGATTCTGAGACAGAACCCCTCCAGAAATTTAGAAGCTTGTTCAGAGCTTCTTTGTGATTTCATTCATTTCAAGAAGCACCTACTCTCAAGACCGCAGAGGAAGCAGAGAGGTGGAGGTGACCAAAGCTTCCACTAGGGAAAGCAGGTAGATGGTGGTGACATTCACAGAGATAGAAAACTCCATGGGGAGTTGGAAGCAGGCAGGGTGGAGTGCAAAGTACAAAGCATTGACTCTTGCATTTGGTGAATCCCAGTTACTTGCACCTTATCTGAAGAGTAAGGAAGAAACTGGGTTCACAGGACTGTCCTTCCCCTTTAGTCTCTTCATGTTCCACTCCATTGCACCTGGGTGGAAATACACTGCTGTGTGCTGGTGACCCCTTCTTGAGTAATTGGCAGTGAATTCAGTCATTCACTTTGAAAGAAAAATTTATCCATGGAAATGAATTGGAATATCCCTGTCCTATGGCTCCCCCACGTTTTAGAGTACCTGACCCAGCATCGGCCCATTTCGCACCATCTGGATTACTCCTTTGAAATAACACATCAAGTAAGCAGCAGTAGCCTCGTGTAAACTGCACTGCCCAGACCCCTTCCATTTCTTTCCCCGGACATGGCCTTACCTTACTTTCCTTCCTTCTTTATCCTTTTCTTTTTGAATGGTTTCTCTGCTTTCTTTTTCAATGGCTTTCTCCAGTGCAGAGAAAGAAAGAGATGGTCAGCTTTGCCTCGGTTTCTTACAATCTTCTGTAAGTCTTAGGATTTAGCTTCTTTTCTTAGGATTTAATTCCACTGGTGCAGAGTTATGCACCAAGTCTACAAAAGTAACCAATAAAATATTGACATTTCAGTGTAAATTCACATTTAGGAAAGAAAATTATTCTAAAACATTGAAGAACCACAATCTTCAGAATGCAATTCTGCCCACAGTAGTTACATATAAAACTGGAGTTGTACCATAGCTCTTTCTCAGAAGACGTCCTTTCCCCATTGGGGTGGCTTCTCAGAAGAAAGACCTTTGGCCTTGAGTACAAATCTAAGCTCCTGTACTGTAAGAGGCAAGAAATCCCAGGAAATCTTAAATCACAACTTTTTCTATTCTCTCTTTAGATAGATGCCAGATAGATAGAAAGATGACAAATAAATACACAGATAGACGGAAGGTGGATATTGGGATCCAGTTCCATCCAGGGTCAGTGTATTGTTCCATGAGGAAGAAAGTCATGTATTGGGCTGGGAACATGAGCTAGGGAATGTGTGGTCCACTCTGAGTTCTGTAAGTAGCTAGAGCATTAAAATAGCCTTCAAGTCCTAAGGGTGCCATTGTATCACCTGCCAGCTCCAACCCCTCAGCCTTCTGCCCTTTTCTAATTTTAATGGTCTCTGGAAAGTGACTCTGGAAAGTCCAAGCCAATTCTTACAACAATGAAATTCAAGTAGATTTTGAGGCCCTGTGGTCATTTCTCTTGTGGTAGATTTGGAATACTGAGGGTTTGTTGTTTGTTTGTTTGTTTTGTTTGTTGTTTTGAGACAGGGTCTTGCTACGCAGTTCGGGTTGACCTTGAACTCACTTTGTAGCCCAGGCTGGCCTTGAATTTTCAGCAATCCTCCTGCTTCAGCCTCCCAAATGCTGGGATCACAGTGTGTTCCATCACATACATGTCCATAAATGCATAGCCCAGCACTGGAATACTGTTTAATGTGACTACCGATAGCCTGACTCAGGCGTACAGCTTCCCGTCTCATGCACAATCAACACAGTAGCTGATAGAAACATAATGAAGAGGTTCTGAAGTTCATAGTTACAATTCCAGTAAGTGCTTAAAAATCACAGATTCTGAGGAATTAGGTAATATTGAAAGGGAAGAAAACAATATTGTTGTTTTCCTAAATGTACTTTAAAAGGAAGTTGAGGCTGAGAAGTCACATGGTAGCCTGCAACCATTTTAACACAGAACAACAGCTTGAAGGCACTTTAAATTCTCTTTTGGATGTTATTTCTTCTTTGGGTACTTAAAACCATGATCTTTACCCACACCCCATAATTGAGAATTTTTAGCCACATCTGTCCTGCATCTGAAAAGATCATATTGTTTTTCTCTGTCAACATCTTGGGAAGTTCTGTTCCAGAGATCATCCTCACATTTTATTTCTCCATCAGAATCCGGTTTGGAATTCCACACATCTTGTTTAACCACAGCCTGGTGAAAGATGATGTCATTGTCTCTAATGAGTACTGGAGACCTTCACATTCCGTTGGGACAGGAGATCAGGGCATAGCAAAGCTAGCTGAGAAGCAGGTGTGACCTGCTAATTACAAAATCTCAGAACACATTCACAGGACAGGTACCAAAGCCCTGCACGGGGACTTCTCCCAAGACCTGGAGCAGGTTTTCCATAGGATGGCCTAGATCTGACGTCTGCCTGAGGAGGGTGGGTGGTACAAAAAGGGTCGTCCACACCGAGTCTTGGTCACTGTGGTCTCTATTGCATGGATAACCCACTGTCGCTCTTTAGGGTGTACTTTTTTCCTACTTTTATTTGGTCCAAACTCACTCTGCTACTTTTAAAAAAAATTTTTTTTTATTTTAAAGAGAATAAAACAAAAGACAATAGAACAAAGCAAATGAAAACAGAACAGTGCAAGCAACACAGTGCTTCACAACAAGACAACCGGTCATCAACAGTAGCTACCATATTGTCTCTTTTCTTCACCATAGTTGAGCATAGCTTCACACACAATATCAAACAACAAAATACTATAAAACCATTCCAAAGAATGAATGCATTACAGGACTTCAAAACCAAATAACAGGAAATGAACAATGGCTACTATAATATCTCATTTTCCTCAAAAAATTTGTTTATACCATCTTACATAATAGAATCAAATAAAACACAACAGGATAGAACCAATCAAAACAGAAGAACAAAAGCATGGTAGGAATTCAAAACAAGATGATAGTAAATCAGCAATGGCTACCAAAGGAGCTGCCACTTCAAAATAGCTGTTTATACCATCACACATAATAAAATCAAACAAAACAATAAAATCCATCAAACCAATAAATGAAAGCATTATGACTTCAAAACAATAGGAAACCATGATTATCACAAAATATCTCATTATATTCAAAATAGCTGCCCCTACCATATGACAGCATAAAATCTAACAAAATAAGACAGAACAAAGCCAACCCTTCATAAAATAGTGTAAACAATGCAAGAGTTCAAGATAAGACAGTAAGAAACTGACAGTAGTTTCCACCTTTCCTTCCCAGGTGTTTCGTCTCCTTTGCTCTTACATTAACTATTTGGCTTTTGGATCCCATTAACTCCTTCTGTTTCTTATGCTAGGGTTCACGGGTATGAGTTCAAACTGTTTCAGCCATGAACGTGATCTTCAGTCGCATCTGTTTACCTACAGGAACCTTGAGATTATTCTACTTTCTAGCTGGGTAGCTTTCCACTGCAATCTGCCTACTTTTAATAAAACTTTGCTACCATTTGTGCTTGTCTTGACCAGTTCTTTGCACAGGACAGAAAGAACCTAGAAACCACCTCCAGAAGCAGAATCCAGCATCCCAGAATCCAGTAACACCAGGAAGCAGCCTGGACAATGACGGCAGCTTTTCTTCACATCAGTACCTGCCACGGTCCACAGACTGATGGTCCAGTTTATGCAAAGCCACACTGCAGTTCCTGGGGACAAAGGTCACCTCATCTACCCTGAACCACACAAGGTGTTTCCCCAAGTTTTATAAAATAAGATGATTTATAAATGTCATGCTCAACTATTCTAGTGGTTCTGAGTTCTTCGTGTTAGTCAGCAATTGTGTTTTGAAAGTTTCCACTGGTTTTCTGTTTCATGGACCTTATCTATCCTCTGGTAAGTGTAGCATCGGAACCACTTAGTTTCAGGTGATTATGGGAAAGGAGATTCACAAGAATGTACATTTTTAAAGAAATAAATGATGGGGATTGGTGGAGACGAGATTCAGACCAAAAAGGAGTGTGTGGAGTCTGTTGCCTTGGCTTGCATACTAAAGGGTCTACCAAAACGTGGCTAGATCTAAGGTCCGGAGACCCTAAACAAGGAGCACAGTGAGGTAGATGCTCTGGCCATCACCTTCTTAGAGTCACAGGTTTACGGAGTCACATTTTCTGTAACTCTGAGTTACTGCGGGGTGGGACCTGCTCCACAGGATACCTCCATCAGGAAAGGAGCTGCCACTCAATAGATCCAACACAGACTCAGGAGGGGTGCCCACAACAAGCAAGGCGGGCGCTTAGTGGAGAAGGTTCCTTCTGGGATCCACCTTCTAGCAGGACAGTTAGAAGAGACTTCTCTAAGACAAGTTGGAATCTTGAAAAAACTCTTTAGAACTGCATTGGGAGGACAAAAGAAGAGTACTTGTGAACCTATGATGTGGGAAGTTACAGGGGTACAGCAGGAGTGTGTGTGTGTGTGTGTGTGTGTGCGCGCGCGCGCGCTGGGGGCAGACCTGCTGGACTGGAATGGGGAAGCTTTTGTGCAAGGAAGGTGAAGAGTTAAGGTGGCAAAGGCCTGGTGGAGCCAAATCATGGAGGACTTTAATGAGTCTCTGGGCTTCATCACAAATGATAAAGAGTAAGGGTGTAGCTTTGAGCCTCTGTCCCCACTTGACTCGCCCTAATGATCTCTTTTCATACATCTGCTCTCCTCCCTCTGGCTGCAAACAGAGGAGACAGAGGAAGAGGTGGTAGTGTAGGAAAAAAAAAGAAAGCAATGTTTCTCAACAATGAGGGGCCAAGAGTAGGAAATCAGA
Organism: Dolichotis patagonum; assembly: GCA_004027295.1. Classification (NCBI taxonomy): domain Eukaryota; kingdom Metazoa; phylum Chordata; class Mammalia; order Rodentia; family Caviidae; genus Dolichotis; species Dolichotis patagonum. The sequence goes on from PVJX010012378.1 coordinate 42,076, forward strand.
TATTCCTACTAAAGTAGCACAGAAAAAAGTAGGTAAGAAGGAGACAAGGAAATCATAGTTAAAACTTGTACTTTTAAATCACCATCACTTCTATGATCCAGTCAGAGTCAACCAAAGCAAAGCAAAACTGTGAAACGGGCCAGTTCCCTTCTTGGGGTGGGGTCACTTTTACCCAAGGTTTCCATTCCTTTGAGAGAAGCATAAATGTTCTCTGTCCCGGGAAATAAGGCTTCTCACTTCTTGGACCCCACACTCTTTCTCTGCATGCGTACTTTTAAATTTCTGCCTAACAAATCCTTCTTAAGCCTTTTACCGACGCGTCCTGAAAATTCTTTCTCTGCAACAGGAGTCAGCAGGCAAGCCTACGGTCCTATTGTAAAGGTGTGGTGGGTTAGTTTCCTTATCTCAGCTTCAGCAATCTTCTCAGGCCCTGTTGGGTGACACTACTCTCCCATATTCATTCATTCAACAGATACCTATTGAATGCCTAGTGTGTGCAAGGTGCTTGGAGTTTATTATGGAATCATAAGTCTCAAGTAAGAATGAACCTGAATGCAGCCCATGGCCTTCAAAGAAATCTGAGCACATATAAATTCATGATTTGAGAGCACTACCAAAGTCACGAGAAGGAAGGATTAAGTCTGGGATATCCTGCCTGAAACTGGAAATGTAGACCAATTGTCTAAAGCAATGGGCAAATGGGAAAGCTTTTAGGTTTGTGCAAGTGTATCTGGTTATGAACTGGCAGTGTGTTCTGCTAGTGTCAGCCTCTTTCAAGTGTTCCAACCATAGAGAAACAGCACTCAGTGGCACCTTTGGTGTTTAAGACACCAGATGCAAGTAATTTCAACACTGAAACTTCAGCCTGGGACCTCTGCGTTCCCATAGATCTGCGGTGATAACTGGAGCACGTCAACACAAGAGTGACCAAAAATGGGTTACATGTCACCGCTGATTTGACGCAAGCTCACTTGGACATATGGGCCAAGCTTGACTTTCCATTCTCGAACCATGTCTAGACAAGGACTGGACTTGTCCATGAAGTCACAAGACCATGCTTGCCAAAAAGATCTTCCAAGAGAGGCTTAATTGGAGCATCCCTTCTCCTGGGGGCCAGACTGAGGTGGAATAGAAGAAATAAAGGCAGTCCGCAAATGACACTGACTCATGAGAAAAGGCTTGGGTCTGGCTGTCCCCTCAGTCACATCTTAAACTGCATTTTTAGTATACACTGCAGGTTAAGAACACAAATCCAGGTTAAACTTCCAGTTAAAGACACAAGATGGGGAACCTTTTAGCGTTTCAATGACAACGAAGCCTCTTGTGGCACACATGCTACAGGTTCCTCACCACTGGCTAGACTATTGCCTCCTACCTCAGAATAGTCCTGGGCCATTCCCCTGGACACACCAAAGGTCCTTTGTCACCTGTGAACAGGCCACCCCTTCCCATCTATAAGATGGGCCTCTCCCTGTGCATGAGCTATGGCCCTATCACTTCTGATGGATGCCACCTACAAACGGGCCATTGCCCTGCCCTGCAGATAGTACTGTCCCCTTCCATCTGTAAATTGAATCCCCTCTTTCCATAGATTCACAAGTTCCATGGATTTTTATTACTGGGATTCTGGGGTGCTGTGGGTTCCTTCTAGGGCTTTGTTTTAGGTTCTGTCTGTCCTGAACAAAGAATTGGACAGGAAATAAGGTAACAAGATTTTACACTGATTAAAGGTAGGAAAAGACATACCTTCTGCAGAATGAGTGTGGATCAATTGGAAATAGTAAAAGAAGTACACTCTGCAGTGCAGGCTATGGTGCAGATCAGATCTAGACTGTCCTATCAAAAACCTGCTTGATCTCATGGCCAAAGAACTCAAGATAGCATTTTCTGATTGGTCCCAGGTGCAGAGTTTGGGTCTGTTTTTCTGGAGCTATCCTGTCTTTCCACAACTAACGGGTCACATCCATTTGCTCAGCTGGCTGACCATTCTGTAATCTCCTGCCCCCAAATCCACCATAACTGTTCCCCGCTCAAGACCATTACCTCTCTCTTTTGAGAGTCCACACTCTATTTCTTTGATTGTGTACAGTGTTTTTAAAATTCTGCCTAATAAATCCCTTCATGCCTCTTATTGATGGACCCTAGCAATTCTTTTTCTGTGATGGAAGTCAGTGACCTACCACCTGGCACATGGGTGGGAGGAGTCAAGAGTCCCCATTTCCACTTTGCAGATTTCCCTGGACCCTGTTCAGCGCTGACACCAGGAAAAGAGACAGAAAGAAGAAATGTTGTTCCCAGGTGTCCTGCAAGCCAAGGATTTTGCTCTGGGGAATCAAGTAAAAATAGTGGGAAACTATTTATAAATCCTCCATTTATAAAGCGAAAGATCCCAGGGGCCTAGGGGCCAAGGCTCCCATTCATTGTGGGAGGAGTAGCTTGCAAATGAGTGGGACTGTAAGAAATACTGATTCATCCTTTCCCCTTTAGAACCAAGTGAGGTGGTGATTTTCAACTTCCTGTTTTACACATAAATGCCTGAATGTGTATATATAGATTTACAAAGACGAAACTTTAAAACTGATATGCATCTTGTTCTGTCCAACTTCTCGCTGTCCCACGGGATAACATTCTTCTTTGTTTATAACTAAGTTCAATTTTGTAACTTTGAAGTTATTTTAAACTTTCAGAAATTTGCATTTGGGTATTTGCAGACTCAAATGATAGCGGTGCTAAGATGTGAGTCTCACACTTGATTGACAGCCTGCTTTCTCCTCCTACATGTGGACTAGAATACAAATTCTGTATGTTGGGGGAGTGCAGCAAGGAAAGTAGGGGCAGGTTTCATCCTCCTCTACCACTGCCCCCTCCTGGCTTGCCCTCTGACAGAACCAGGGAGGAAGAAAGCAGAGACATGGGCCACCCTGCTTGCCTGGCAAGGGAGTGTCCCTGCCATCTGCGATCTGGGCATACAGCCCCACTCTGAAGAGGCCACCGACTGGCAACCTGTCCACTCCGCAAGCCTGGTTGGGACCCTGCCGCCTCATGCCCAGCTTCAGGAACAGTGGGCAGATCAGCTGGGAGGACAGGAATTGCCTGAGCCTTGCAGATACCTGGGGCTATATAAGGATCTTCCCTTTCACTGTGCTTCCAGGAAGGAGCAGAGCATCTCTTTCTCACTCTTTGGGGAGGAAGTAGTGAGGGGACCAGTCTTCAAAACCCTACAGGCCCACACTTTCTTCCCTGGCGGGAGTGGCTGAACCTGGGGCGAGCCACGTGAAAAAGGTGCTCCAGGCCAATAAGCCCTTAGGTTGCCTTGGGGACAGATTGTTAGACAACTGGAGCATCACTTGACACTAACTGGTAATTGCTAATGTTTAAATACAATAGACTACTTTTTTTTTTTTTTGCGGTGCCAGGAATCGAACTCCTGACCTCATGCTTATCAGATAAGTACTTAGGCCACTGAGCTAAATCCCCATCTCGCTAATGTTTCAATAAATGTGCTACAGTGGTTGAGCAGTTCCTTTGCTCCCATCCAGGACAGAGGGCTCCACCTGACCTCAGCTCTCATTGCTTTTCTTTATTTTCCTGTCCTCTCACCGTCCTCTGCCCCCAGCATCCATAGCTGCAGCCAGATGCCACACTGCCCCTCACTTGTCCCCTGACCCTGGGGCTGCTAGCTGAATGGGGCCTCTCTGCTGACCCCAGCAGAGGTGGTTGTCTTGGGAAGAGTGGGGAGTTCTCGGCACCCCAAGCCTTGTCCCAGAGGCAGTCAGTGTTAACAGCCTCCTGTCATTCCCTAGGCCTCCCCACAGGGCTCATCAAAGCACCTTATCAGACCTGCTCATGTTTCTCAGTCACCCAGGGGCCTCTGCGTGCCAGTCCTGCGGCTCACTTTTTCTGTTACTGCCTCGTGCCTCCCACCCTGTTCCTCCATGCACACAGTCTGTTTCACCACCACCACTCTGCACTGGTGACGGAGCAGTGGGTTTGCCTGCGGGCTGTTCTTACCACACCACAGCATTGATACAGGGGAAAGAAACTCCCAACCTGCTAGTTGTCCGGTATGAGTTTGTGTTGTCTAAAATCAAAGAATGAATTTTAGAACAACAGAGGCTAAGAGCAGAATATATGTATCAAGAGAAAAAAGCTTCTGTCCAAGAGAGAGAAGAGTTCTGAGTGGGTTGGTGAGGACCTGCTTTTTTTTTTTTTTTGTGCTGGGGATTGAACTCATGACCTCACACTTGCCAAGCAGGCACTTACGCCTGCTGAGCTAAATCCCCAGCCCCTGACCCTGCCTTTTCTAGGGATTTTTATAGAGCAAAACCATGGGAGTGTGGTGGGCCTGGCGTGGGAAAACATGAGAACTTGAAATATGGGCATGAGGTGGGAGAGAACTATGGTGAACCAATAAGATTATGAGTCTAATTGCTCAAGTAAGATTGATTAAATCTGAATCCAATAGGGAAGCAAGTTATGTAGCAAGTGGGAAAAGGACCTTTGCTGTAGGGGATTGCATTAGTGACTTCTTCTGGCTTCCTCAAGGCGATCAATGTATCAAGGTGATATCTGTTTAGATTATCAATCCCGATGTTTATACTCAAGGTGCATGTACATTTGTTTTAACTTTTGTCTTGATATTTAGCTCACAGCAGACGTGTCTGTCTCCTCTAAGATTGCAAGGTATCTGGTCTTCTGCACTGGCTCCTTCAAGGGCCCAGTCCTGTCTGACTGCCTACAATATCTTGTCCAATTTAGTTACCTATAACAGCATGATAGTGCTGTCCTCAGTTCATAGCATTTACTGCTCACACAGCTGGCATCTGGTCTGTTTAGTTATGGTAACTTTGCTAGGAAAGAATCAACCCAATTGGAATTCCCCACCTTTGACAAAGGATTATCACCAACACCAAATCCTGTGTCCAGTACTAACACTTTATACTGTGTGGCATTTTATTGTACATAAAGCACCATCAGCTTGCATTCCCAGCATTCCGGGAGGCTGGGAAAGAAGGATGCAAGGCTGACCTCAGCCTCTGCAGTTAGTGACTTAGGAGACCACAGCTCAAACAAAGCAGGGTGGGGCGGGATGGGGTGAGGATGCTGCCCAGTGCAAAGGCTCTGTCTTCAATCCTCAGTATTGGGGTGGGCAGAGGCAGCAACAAAATTATTAAGGATTTAAACCTCACAGTGAGCTGCAAACCAGGTGGTTCACAACTTCTGGGCTGTAGAAGCACTCCCTGGGTGGAGTTTTAACCATCTCATACCCAAGCCGCTCCCCAGACCAAAAGCATCAGCCCTCTAGGGTGGGTACAGGTATCACTATCACCTTGAAAGCCTGTTGGAAATTCCAGTGAGTGGCCAAAGTTATGAACCTCAAAATCTACTGTAGATGGGAGTAGAGAAAACAAACTGGAGGCAGTCAGACTCCAGCCGTGTGTTATGGAGAATCAGTTAAGATACCCCTCAACTCTCCTGTCCTTCCAGGAATTGAGATGGGCCTGCATGGGACTCTGCCTCCTGTTTCCTCAGCATACTTCCCTCCCAGTCCATTACACTGACTCCCCACTCCTAACTTGCCAGTGAAAACGGCCTTAACCAAGGATGGAGCCCAACCCCACTTGCTGGGCTCACTGACCTCCCTGCAGCAGGGACGGGGTTGCTTCTGCTCTTCATCCTGATGTTCATCCACCAGGGTTCAAAGATGCCCCTGTCCTGGCTTCCTTCTGTCTTTGCTGTTCCTCCATACATTACCATATGCCTCTCACCCCTTAAACACTGTGTTCCTTGGACTCTGTCCTCACTCCTGCAAGCCTCAGGGACCTCCTTGGCACTGCAGTTCCATCTGCCAAACCTCTGCCCAACCTTGCCAAGTTGGCACATCAGTGCCTAACTGGCACCAAAGTCCACTGTTAAGTGGCCCAGTTCCGACCCTTTCCGTCGTCTACCTGAATTACCACAATAACCTCCCCAACTGATTTCATGGCTTAGGTGCACCCAGGCCTAATCTGCTCTTGTGCTTCAGTTTCAACGTTTCTCTGAAATTTATAAGCACAGTTCCTGGCCCACGTGCTCAGAGGATCACGCAGACATATCAGCTATACTGCAAGCCCTCTTCTCCCTGACCTCACAGATTGGCACTCCCCTTTCAGCAGACTACAGCAAACCAAGACCTGACTCTTCACCCTGTGCCTTTGGGATCTTGTTCATTAGAAATGTGTTTCTCATCTGAATGTCACACTGGAATCCCCTCCCAGGATCCCCTCTCTTCCCATGCTCACTTCATCCTACCCTGTCCTTGACTCAGCTTACCAGCATCCTCCCTGATAGTCCACCCTTGTCTTATTTGACTATTTTTGCCCCCCAGGACCTGAGCAAATATTTTTACAAATTTAAGAAACCCTGAAATGAATCGTTATATATGTCATTTATCATTTGTATTAATTTGACTATCTAAAAGAGGTAAGTGTTGCTAAGTTAGCTCCATACTTTCCTTTTAGCATTAGTTTTATAGCTAGCACAATGTTCATTATCAAAAGGAACAAACACGAAAAGGATCTATGGAGGGAGCAATTTGTCATGATGCGTAGGGCACAATGCACATGGAATAATAGAATAAACTAACTAGCAACTCACCCACTCCCTGCATGTGCATCCCTGTGCTGCTGGTATATTTATCAGGAGTCTAAATAAGATGCTAACCATAATGATGTGGGTACACTATTGTTATCAGAGTTTTCAAGGGAAATGAATTAATACAGGACACACACTTTATAGGCTTATTTTATAGTATTCACCTCAAGAGTAAAATGCAAAAGAGTGCAGGAGATCTGTCCATGCACTAGAGACCTGAAGAATCCAGGTGAAGGCCTGGATCTCACGACAATGTCCTGCATGAGTCCAGCTGAAGACCTAGAACCCATAGCAATGTCCTTCACAAGTCCAGCTGGAAGCCTGTCTTAGTTACTTTTTACTCATCACTGAGACAAGATACCTGATGCCCAAAGTTGGGAAAGGAAAGGTTTATTTCTTACAGTTTTTGGAGATTTCAGTCCATACTCAGTTGGCTCCAAGGCAGGGTGGCATGGGGGGGCCGCAGTTCATGGGGGCTGCAAACAGCAAGCGGAATGCAATACAATGCAAATACATGAGGCCTGGGGGCCACCAGCATAACCATGACAAAGCCTATACCCCACAACAATGTTTTGTGCAAGTCTGTCAAGCATCTGCACTGGAAAGGTCCAAAGATCAGTGGTGGAAGTTAGAAAGTCTGTACCAGTGGGATGAAGAATCTTTGCCAGCAGGCTGAGGGATCTGCACTGGGGCCAAGAAGCAAGATTCAAAGTTAGGATCAGAGCTCCTCCAAAAAGTACCACAGCCATCTTCAGCAACAGAAAGGTCCCAGGCTCCTCTGATGACAACAGCTAGTTCATATCAGGAAAGCCAGCACAACACACTTCTCCAGCAGAATCAACAGCTTCATCTTCCCCTCCAGTTCTCCTTTTATGCTGTTGGCAACCATCCCCAGGTGGGCCTTCCACACCCAGCACCACACCGATTCAAGTCAGCTGGGTTTTACAAGTTGACCACCAGTTGTCAATCCACCACAATCCACCCCTGGTGAACTTGATAACCAGACACATTTCCTTAAACCATAGTCTCCAGTGGCAGATTTCTGAAAGGTTAACATGTCTTGGTCTATTCAGATTCACATTCACCCTTAACCTAAAAGTTGCCATGATGATATTTTGTCAATGTGGCCAACACCTGCAATTAGTTCACTGTCTGCAAGAATATTATCCTCAGTACTTTGTGTTGACTCAACTGAAAGCCCAAGAGCAACATCTGAGGTTTTCAGCAAAAGAAGAATTTGCCTGGAGTCAGCAGCCTCAGCTTCTGTGAGTTTCCAGCTGCTTCCTGCCCTACTGATTTCAGACTTGACAGCCCAATAATTGCATAAACCAGTTCCTTAAAACAAATGTGATATGATGTGCTGTGCTGTGTATGTTTTCTACTGGTTCTATTCTCTGGACAACTGTGACTAATACAGAGATCTTTGACTTTATCCAAGTTGCTTTCAGAAATCAAGTCCCCCCAACCAAGGAATGAAAGCATTTCTTGGGAACCTGATAAGCTTGAAAGGAATTTTCCTTTACGCACTCACTGGTATTAAAAATTCCCAATCACTGGGAATATTGTGGAGACTGGCATCTTGGCCAGGTCTGTTTGGGATCGGGGACTTTTCAGAAACCAACATTCTGGCCTGACTCTTTGGGACCTGTAGGCCCTTCACTCGCAGGGAACCTCCTGGAGACCTGCCTGGGACAAGGCAAGGAGGCCTGGCCTGCCTGAGATTCCACAGGCTCTGGGGTGGCCACACCCAGCATTCACCTTACAACTTAGGGAGCCAGGAGCCCACAGAGGGGAGTTAGGACCCTGTGAGGAAGCCAGAGCCTGTGGGGGAGCCACTGCCCCTCCAGGAACTGAGGGTGT
>PVJX010012379.1:0-50560 GCA_004027295.1 Dolichotis patagonum
CACACACACACAAAGTTGTGGCATCACCAACTCCTTCCTTTCTCTGGTAACTTTAGCCTTGTCCCTCCCAGCACACTCACTCCTGTCACTTCTCTTCTGAAGTCCTGACCCTTTAGGCTGCTGTTTCCTTGTCCTCTCAAGCCATGGCCCCATCTCCTGCCTTCTCTCCCTCACCCTGCAGGAGTTTCTCTCTCGCCCACTGGCTGCACACTCCTGCATCCTCCACCCATAGTACCCAGCCCCGATCTGGTTTTTCAGTACATCCCCAGCCTTGCCATGGCTGTGGCTCTTGAGAAGCCCAGCATCCTCTGTACTCCCTGGCTCTAGGCCTCTGGGTCTCTAAGCAGTGGTTGGCAGGGAGCCACTAGTCGCCTTGCCCTTGTGGGCTTTCCCCAGTCTTCCTGTGTCTGACCACTCCGTCAGACACCATCGATGGTGGACTTTCCCTGCTTATAGGCTTCGTGCCTCCCTCCCTGTCTAGCTGTGGGTGATTTTATTCTCTCCTATGGCTATAAATATCTAAGAGCCCAAGGCTCCATATCCAGGATTGATGGCTTTTTTGCCAGACACCACCCTAAGATCCTGCAGGCATTTCTGACTCAGAACACCCCTGCCAGCTGCTCTACCTGTCCTGGTTCATCCTTTTGTGCCCCATCTCAGCTGTGCACTCCAGCCTCCTTGTGGCCCAGCTCCTGCCCACTCACCATCCCTCAGTTGGGCCCTACATCTCTGCCAGGAGGTACTCCCCCCCCCCAGCCCCACATGTTGCTCACCTGGCCTCCTTGCCTCTAGCTCTTTCCTCCACTGCCCCACTCTTGACCACTGTCCACATTTCTGGACCATGCGCCCTTTGTGAATTCATTACTGTATCTGATGTATATTACTGACTATAAGCTATGTACTTGAAAAACATCAAGAACCAAGCAGCTATGGCCCTCCCTAATGACTATCTAGTCTGGGATCCAGTATAGAATCCTTGACCCTTTCTTTAGAACAACAACAAAAATGTGCATTGTGTACCATTTTTGCTTGTAATTCTAGAGGTCCAAAGACCACTAGAATCACTGACCTCCAAGAGTGCCTATGGAAGTTCTAACAAGGACATGCATGCAGTGTCATTACTCAGCAGGCCTGGAGAGCCTGCAAGTACACTGGACACAGTCTTGGGGCTCTTCTGACTTCCTAGCTTGCATGTAACTGTCCTGCTCCTCAACTCTGCTGCACATGCAGCAGAATCTTTGCTTTCATGACTCTGGACTTAGACCCAGGCTGTTCCCTGCACTGAACAGCTTGTCTCCCCTGTCTCTGACAAAGTTCTCCAAGGTCCAGCTTAAATGTCACATCTTGGGGACACTTGCCCAAACACTCTAGGTAGCACTTGTCTCCTCTAATGGTGACTTAGACATGACTTCGCATGACTTCTTTAAGGGATGTTATTCCTTCTAACATGAGAGAACCCAAAGACTAGCACCCCCTTACACTCCCTTCTCCCCTGTAAGCCCAGCAAGTGTTGAACTGGGGAGATTCTCACAGGACTGAACCTCCTCTCCTGGGTGCCCCCAGGCTGGGCAGGATGCCCTTTGAATTCTTTAGTCTTCTGAACAAGTCACTTCCTGGTTAAGCCTCAGTTTCATCTGGCAGATGGGCGGCCCTGTCCAGCCCCAGGGCTGGTCTAGACTTCTCCTGGGTATGGTATGGTGGTCGTGAAGCTGAAGTATTCCCTGGCTCCTACATATCAAGGCCTCGGCCATGTACTGCATCCTGAATGTCCTTGTACGGCTCTTCTGTGGAGGCCTGGGCAGTGATGGCGAACTTCTGATTCTCTGTGACTCAAGTCTCCTCAGAGTGACCTAAGAGAGCTGCCACCTCTGCACAGTACCCCTCTGCACACACACTCTACACGTCTCACCTGGTGCAGAGGCCAGGGGCAGGAGCAGGAGTCTCCTTTCTGGCAAACTTCTTCCTTCCTGCCTGCTCTGCAACCACAGCCTTCCTCGTGCTCTGCCTGCACAGGCTGCACTTGGTTTGGCCTGCAGAGACCCTCTCCCCAGCTGGTGCCATCTGTCTCTGTGCCCGCCAAATATGGACTCTCACCAGGCCTTCCTGTGCCAGGAGAAAACTGCCCCCCAGTCCCTGGGCACAGGCTAACCCCTACAGAACTGCATGTGCCCTTATTTACGAGGGGCAGGCTGGAACTCGCCCTGCAGGCAGGGGAGGGAGGTGCAGAGGAAAATATGAGGCCGCCCAGATCTGTCCCTGCCAGCAGAGAACTGGCAGGGAAAGGCGGGACAGGCACCCTGCACAGGGGTAGATCTGGGTCAGCACATTGATGGGACACTGAGAACAGCACCCCGCCTGCCAGGAAGGCGGGAGAGAGCCCGGGTCCTTAGGGATTCCAGCTGGAACCAGGGGTGAGGAGAGAAGGCAGTGGGGCTGGTGACTTTGTGCTGTGAGAAACTGATAGAGCCCCCTCATCAGCTGTACCCCTGGGCCTTTCCTTCTCTGGAGCCCACATCCCTGAGATCCATAAACCCTTAGCAAAGCCAGCCACCCGCAACCAGCAAACCTGGGGGTCCCTGTGCACCCCCCTTGTTCCTCCACAAGGAGCCCCCGGCTTCCTTGGCACGGCACATGCATTCCTTCACAAGGGAGCCCTTCTCAAAGGTCCAGCTTCCCCTTGTAGATACCATTGCACCCCACTCCACCTTGTCCTCAAGCTCCTGTGAATGCAGCTGTGGGTGGCAGAGAGGGTCAGGCTCCGGGCTTCCCTAGACATCAACCCCTCGACCCTCACATGATACCCTGCCCTTCCCATCCAGTGTGCAGGGAAGGGAAATTAGCTTTGTACTGGAGGAGCTGGGCTTTGTGGCATCTAATTAGACTGCAGCAGGGAAGGAGATGCTGTCTTAGTCAGAGGGGCCTCCAGGGCTCCATTTAATGAGGTTCAAACTTTAATGGAAAGAAGAGGGTAGTGGGCAGGCACCAGGCCAGGAGACCAAAGCAGGCTTAAGTCAGGATGGGCAGGGTGTAGTTGAGCAGCTGTCGCCCTTACAAAGAAATCACCACAGCAGTAAGGTCTGTTGACAATGTTGTAACACCTTTCTTTGGGGGCTTTGGGGTGGGGATGTCGGGGAAGAGGCCCCCCTTTAAAGACAGAGGCCAATCCTAAGGGAGAGGCCCCAGAAGTACAGGCCAGAGGAGGGATTACAGGCCCAATTATATCTCTTTGACCCTGGCCCAGCCTCCTTGCCCACCCCACCTTGTCCTCCTTACTCCAGCAGTGTCATGGGTCCATTTTCCCCTTGGCTCAAGGCAGTGACAGCCCTCCTACACCCTATTCTGTGTTCCACAGCCCTCTGACACCTCACACACATTCTGAGAATCTGGCTTTTTAATTCATCCCTAATGAGGTTGGGACTGCAGATGTGATTCAGTGGCAGAACACTTAACTAGCACATGCAAGGCCCTGGGTTCAAGCTCCAGTACTACCAAAAAATAAATGGGGTGGAGGGCCAGGTAAACTATGTAAAGACGTTCATTCTACTTCTTACTTACGCCTGGGTGCCAGACTGGATCAGACAGTGGGTTCTAGCTGGCACCCAGAGAGCACTGGGGCAGAAGGAGGGGTAAGAGCTACAGAGCCCATGCACCCTGGGGTAGGTACAGGGAAGCCCTGAGAAGGAAGGAAAATTTGGCCTAAGACTTCAGAAAGAAGAGAGGAAGCAGCCCTGGGTAACATGGAGTGCCAGTGCCAGGGGGGGCCTGCTGAGCCTGGCCCCACATTCTCAGCATGCGGGGACTAGATGAAGAGGGAGCTACCCCAGCCTCAGATGCCCAGAGACAGCCCACATTCTCATCAACCATAACTCCTAGTCCTTGCTATTGCCTTGCTGGTATCCTTGGGCAAGTCAGGAAACCCTGTAGTACTTAACTTTTCTATCTATAAAAAAGGCACCTAGACTGGCCATGCAGACCAAGTCAGAATCTTTTTGTTCCCTGAGGTGCTGAGGTGGCAGAAGGCCACACAGTACTCCCTTAGTGACAAGTCTGATGGCAGGTAGAGGAGAGCCACAGGACTGGGATCTGAGCTGAGTTGCTACCCGAATCTGTCAAACTGTGGCTCTCCCCAGTATCTGAGTCCAGTCTGCTGCTAGAGCAGGGTACCACAGACCAGGCAATTTGTAAACAGGGAAAATGCATTAGGCTCAGAGTTTCAGAGGCTAGGAGGTCCACAGTCAAGGTCCTGCATCTGGTGAGGGCCTTTATGCTGCACCATAACATGACAGAACGTATCACATAGTGAGAGAGAATGAAGGATGGGGCCAAACGCACAGCAAACACATTCATCCATTTATGAGGGTGGAACCCTTGTAATGTAATACCTTCCATTAGGCCCCACCTCCCAACACCATTGCATTAGGGGTCAACAATCCTTGGCCATGTATTCAAACCAAGTGCTAAGAGTAGTCCCTGCACACCTACAATGACAAACTGCCACTTCTGAAGAAGGCTGAGGCCACTGGAAGTGAGGGACATGGCCACATGACTTCCTAAGGAACTTGGTTCTCCTCCCCCAAGAAAAGCATCACAAAGGCCTAGCCTTAGAAATAGATGTAAGAATTCATAAGTGTGTAAAATTGTGTAGCCACTGGCCTCACCCTGTACTGTCCTGAGTGAGGTTCCAAGTTTTCCTCCAGCTCGAGGGTTCAACATTGCACCTGGACCCCAGAGAAGGCAAGACTGAGTGATCTACCTCCCACATCCCAACCTGCACAGCTATTGTGGCACTGTGGGGAAAGATGACCTCCAGGCGACTGCAGGGGAGCCTCAAGGGCCATAGCTCATGCCTGCACCCTTCTTGCCCCCTCTCTAACCAGAAAGAACTCACGACTTCAGTTCAACAAGGTGAAGGTGGAGGACGCTGGAGAGTACGTGTGCGAGGCTGAGAACATCCTGGGGAAGGACACTGTCCGCGGCCGGCTCCATGTCAACAGTGGTAGGTGGCCCTCAAGGCAGGGAAGGCAGGGAAGGGTCTTGAAGGGGTTCCGGAGGTTGGGCCAGTTGCCCCCAGCCCTGGGGAGGCCCACACATGATCCATCTTGCACTCAACTCCCCTCCCTCCTGCTGCTGCCATATCAAGCCCGAGATCTCAGCCGATTCAGAGAAATGCAGTCGAAGCATAAATGTTTAGCTTTGTTATCTGGGCCTGGAAGAGCCGCCAGCTCTCATTTTAAATACCCTGAAAACTAAATATTTTGAAATCAAGAGGTGGGGGTGGAGAGAAGGATATTTTTAGAAGGCAATTATGGGAGGTTGGGCTGCCAGGAGCCGGGCTGGGGGAGAGGAGGCCCGGGGCGGTGCAAGCTGCCTGCTTGCTGCCAGCTGCTCAGTTGGGCACCTGAGACAACCAGTCATCTCCAAGGGGCCATAGGGCTTGGAAGCCTGGGACCCCTCATAGCAGCCTCTGTTCACGCAGATCCTCCTATGGGCCATGCTGTCTCCTTGAAGACCTGCAAAGATGGGGACCTTGTGGCAACCCTTAGCTTCTTTTCTCTACACTGGTGGCTCCAGCTTCAGGTCAGGGGCTGCTTTCCTACTGGGAAGAAAATTCCCCTCACCTCTCTGGCAAAGCTTGCCAGTCCTCAGAAAGCGCCTCACCACTCTAACCCCAGTAGTGCAAGCCTACAGATGACCATCCTCCTCCCAGCACCCACAGACTGAGCATGACTGCTTAGTTATCTATTTTGGCTAACGTTCAGTCCTGCCCTATCACAAAATCTAATCCTGTTTCTGTGATAACCTGCATATATTTCCACTAGATAGCCTTCCAGTACTCCATGGACCCAGCATTGTCTAAAAGATAACTTAAACATTCCCTGCCCCATGATCCTCAGACGAAAAGCAGGCCCAGACCCTGTCTGTCCTGTATTGGTAAGGGATACCCCTGTTCTTTCAGCTTCTTGGGCTCCTTGTTCTTTCTCCTTTGCCACTACATGCAAGAAATCTGAGTGCCCATGGCCTGGGCAGTCCCCTTCCAGAATCCTTCTCACTCCTATCCCTTCCATTCCAACCCCACCTAAGAGCAGCACTGCTTCAAGTCTCCTCCCTACTCACCAGCTTCCGAGTATTGGCCTTGTAAAGTGAATACATCCAATCACATTCCCACCCATGGAGCCACAGGACAAGGACTTCATGCTCACCATTCTCACAATCTTTCCAACCCTAACCACAGTCACTCCCCAAACTTCCCATCCTTATTCTTTCTCCCAGACCGTCTCTCCAGGAAGCCTCCCTTCCTGACTACCCCAGCCCACTGTAGTATTAGCCCTAGTTCAAGCCCCAGTCGTGGGCCACTTCTTGGCCCAACTGGCCTGCTGTTATTGCTTGATCACTCCTTAACTCCCGTACTGTGGCTGAACTACTCTGTGGTAGAGGTGAGCCACAGGAGTAGAGAGATGATGCCTGTCTCCTGCAAGTTTCCATGGTTATACTCTGTACCGAGGCAGGCTTCATAATATCTCATAAACCCTGACTTAGGCTCAGGATATATCTTACACATTATGGTAACTCAGAGAGGTTAACTATTTTGCCCAAAGTCAAACAGCTAGTTAATGATAGAGCTGTATAGCCGCTGGAAAATTTAGCCTTGGAGCTTCATGGGATGTATCCAGCCTGGTTACCATTCTGACCTCAGTGCCTGGCTCACAATAGGTACTGGTAAATGTTACACTAAGGAATTTATAACCTGCTTCAAAGCTTCTACTGTCTTCTCCATGTCCCATCCTAGGCATGGTAGCAATGGGGGTACCTGGATCCCCACTTCTGTCATCCTATCCTAAGCCTGGGAAAGTGTGCTGTACCTGGCATCTGGTACCTGCCCATCACAGTAGGCAGATATTCTCAGATCCACCTTAGATTTGGAGCTTCCTGTTTTTTAGTTAAAACTTTCTTGGTTAGAACCAATAAGAGCCCACCTTAAACCTACCTTAAAGAATTTATGTATTGACTTATAAAACTGGGAAATCTAGAGGTCAAACTGGCCCCAAACGTGAGAGACTCCACAGAGAGCTTGGGTCAGGACTCTCTCCTGCTATGTGTTGGCCTCATTCTTCACTACTGTAACATAGCTCCTCTCGAGCTGGGAGCGTGGAGTAGGAAAAAGAACCCACACCTCGTCTCTGTGACCACATATACAATTACAGGATAGATTCTGATCTAACGTGGTGAGGCCCTGTCTCTGTACTCAGGAGGGCAGGTGCCCGGCCTGTGGGTGTGTATAGGGGGGCACGGAGAGATAGAGTGCCTCGAGCGATGAGCCTGCCACAACTGTGCAGAGAAGCATCCCCTTGAGAACTACTGTTCGCAGAGAAGGTTGGTGGGGGGCTCCATGCAGAAACCCACAGCCATGACCTCTCTGCTGCCTAGAGCCTGGGTCCTGAGGCCACGGAGTTTGTGAGGCTGCAGTTGGGTTGCAATCCCACCCCATGCCCAGCCCTTTAGCTTGCAGCAGGCCACGTTCTTATCGGTTTGAAAATCAGGCTGTGGAGGCTTTGGGCTGGGCACTAAGGGCAGATGTGGAATCCCAGCTGCCCACGGGGTTCTTTTCCATTTGTCCCCATGGTAGGAAGGCAGCAGCCTGGTAGGAAGGCAGCAGAGCAAGAGTTCAGAGATCTGGTCTCATCCCAGCTCTGCATCAAGCACCACCTCCCTAATCTTTAAGCCTCTTCCCTCTAAAATTCTGAGATTCGGAGTTTTACTTCGAGGCTGACACCCTGTGCACCTAACCAACATACACATACATGCTTGTGCCCACACACACAGGACACAACCTCTTCTGTACCATCATCCACCATGAAGCGGGGAGGTGAGCACTGCAGGGGACCTGGACATTTTTCCACTCAGAAATTCCTGGGCTTCTTGTTTACCTACACGATCCAGAAGACCTGTAGTAACCACACCCTGGGGAAGGGGTGGAAAGCGGGCATCGGGCAGCCGTGCCTGCCCCCTCTGACTCATCCCAAGGTGGGTTGGCATGGACTACCTAGGCCCCAGGGAAACCAGGGCTACAGGGGTGCGGCATCAAGGAGCCACAGCCTGCTCATGGGCATTATTCCTGCTCTTGAAAGGCTGCGGCCACTTTCAGGCAAAACACGATGCTCCTTCCCCAAATCAGAGCAGACCCTCCTGCAGCCACACTTCTCCAGGCCCCCAGCAAGCTTCCTGCCTTCCTGAGTTGGCTGGGAGGAGGAGTCCACAGAAAGTCTGTGCGGCTTTTAACAAAACAGTCAGGTTGGTCTGCCTGGCTTCTGAGCTGCCTTGCCTCAAATGAATGGGAACTCGGGAATGCCCTGAGGTGTGACTTACCAGTCCCAGGTTATCAGGCCTGCCCAGAAGGTGGGCAGGTTTGACCTGGGCTATCACAGGACTGTGCAAGCCCTGGAAAAGCCTCTGGGCCCATCCCCTAGCTGGGGGCTTTAAAAGGCTAGCACATTCACACGTACACTGTCACTCACACATTCAGCATGACTGTGCTCAGAGCTCTGGGCTGAAAGCTAAGCCCAGCTGTGTCTTTCCCAATAGCTACAGAGGAAAGACAGACCATGGCCCCAAAGGGGAGGGAGTGTTAGGCAAGAAGGCAGTGTTAGCCAGGTGTGGTGAGGCGCATCTACTGTACACCTCCCAGCACTGGGGAGCCTGATGGAGGAGGCTCATGGAGAGTTTGGGGCCAGCGTAGGCCACATAGTGACTTCAAGGTCAGCCTAGAATACAGAGTGTCTCAAAAAACTAAAAGAGGAAGAGGAAGGAGGAGGAAGTGGTGATGGATCAAGAGGCATTGGGTTGGGACCTCCAAAGAGAAGCAGAAGTTTTGACCAGGCGCAAGAGAGAAAAGCAACTGGAGCCACAGGCCGAAGGAGAAAGCTCTGCAGGCTCAACTCCGAGCTCCCATCCTGGTCCTTTCTTACTCTCCAAGGGCCCTGAGCGGCTCACTCACACCAAGACATTGATGGCGGATAATGACATCCTGGGTTTACCCCTGCTGGCACTTTTAAAAATTAAATTTTGAGGTTAATTCACATATCATAAAGTTCACCTTTTTTTAAAATTTTTTTTATCAGTACCGGGGATCAAACTCATGACCACGTGCTTGCAAGGCAAGCACTTATGCCGCTGAGCGAAATCCCCAGCAAAGTTCACCTTTTTAAAATGTACGATCCAGTAGTTGTTAGTATAGTTACCGAGTTATATTATATAACCATCACCACTAATTGCAAAACATTTCTTCACCCCAAAAAAGAAACCTATGTGCATTAGCAGTCACTCCCCATTCCTTTCTCCCTCCAGCCCATGGTGACCACTAATCTCCTTTCTGTCCCTGTGAATTTACTTATTATAGAAATTTTATATAAATATAATCACGTAACATGGCCTTTTGTGACTTGACTTCTTCTATGTAACATAATGTTTTTGAGATTCAGCCATGTTGAACAGGAACTGGCACTCCATTCCTTTTAATGACTAAGTAATATTCCACTATGTGAATTACATTTTATTTACCTACTCACCAGTTTGGATTGTTGGGTCATTGGATTGTTTCCCCATTTTTGGCTAGTATGAATAAGGCTGTTGTGGACATTCATGTACAGCTTGTTGTGTGAAGATAGGTTTTTCAGTCTTTTCGGGGATATACCTAATGGTGGAATTTATGGAGCACATGGTAATTCTAGGTTTAATTTTTTTCTAGGAACTACCAGACTATTTTCCAAAGCAACTACACCATTTTATATTTCTACCAGCAATGCTTCGAGGCTTCCAATTTCTCCACATCCTTACCACTATTCATTATTATCCATTTTTTTATTGTAGCCGTCCTCCTGGATATGAATCACATCCTCATTGTGATTTTGATTCATCTCCCTAATGACCCTCCAGAAGTATTTTCACTTAATAGGAGGCAATGTTTTAATCTACAGAGAAGGTATCATCAGCCAAGGACACCAGATTAGCCCTGGGATGGCAGCACAAGGCATTTTTCTCTGAAAAATCATATTTGTTTGCTTATTTATGCATTCAGTAAACATTAGCTAAGTATCTGTTATCTATGTGCTGGGTCCTGGGCTTCAGTGAAACATGACAGATGTGGTCCTGCCCTAAGGGATCTTACGTTCTAGTGGAGGAGCTAAAAATGGCTCATGCAGTTAGGTTAGAATAAATACTACAAGTAGACGTACAGGTAGCTAACCAAAGAATAGGGAAGAAGCATGGCTCGAGAAGCTGAGAGAGGTCGCTCTGCGACACTGACATTTGGGACATCCTGGACAAGAGGGCACCTGGCTGATGAGAGGAGCTGGGCTGAGACCAGTGTGGTGGGAACATTTTAAAAGCAAGGGACAGGAGACGACACAAGAAAGATGGAGAGGCTCAGATTCCATCTGAGGAGGAGTCAGGGACTTCATGGAGGGGACAAAGAAAAGTCTTTGGAGAGCCTTGATCAGGGAAAGGAGGGAGCTGATTTACATGGTTTCAAGACCAGCATGGCAGCTGCCAAGCAAGAAGGTCAAGACGAAGGCGAGCAGGAAGTGAGGGCAGGAAGACCAGCAAAGGAAGAGATACGGTGGCCTGGACTAAGGGAAGAAGCAGGGAAACAGGAATGGAGGTAGACATGGCAACCACTGGGGACGAAGGTTTTAGGGAATAAAAGAAAAATAAAAGGCACGGTCATTGCCATTTGGTCACTGACATGGGGAAGACAGGAGAAGAAGATGGCAGAGGTGGATAAAGAACCTAGTTTGGGACATGTTGAGTTTGGGTAGGTAGACGTTTTAAGGGAGTAGTCAGACCCTCACACTCAGAATTCTTACATCACCTTCACATCTGCCGACATAGGCAAACACAGTGAGGAAGTACAGGTATGCCAACAAGGGAGTGTAGACATGTTGCACAGAACCCACGTATGCTAGGAGAGTGTGAGAGGGCCACAGAACGTGTGCAGCTCTTTAGTATGCAAGTCTCCCTGGAGTGTGGCTTCACCACCAGCAGAGTAGGGCTACAGTGACTTGGGAAGGCCCTGCCATGACAGAAGAGTGGCCTTTCTGAGGTGGGAAGGCCTGTGGGTCCTGTTACACCACTTTCTAAGACTACATCCCCCACCGTATTCTCCTTTTGCATTTCTGGAGCCCCGCCCCACTCCCATGATGTGGTTGTGGCAACCCTGGCTCTGTGCATCCCAGCTCCCGTAGGAGGGCTCCATCTCCCTTCACTGTCCTCTGCCTCCCTAGGCCTCAATTGCATAGCTTGTATGCGTAACAAGCCCAAGTGTTCAGCGTCTCATTCCTGTCCGCTGCTCACTCAGCCTGGGTGGAATAACAGTGGGGACACAACAGTGGGCAGTGTCTGCCACCCATGGCTGCAGAGGGAACCGCCATAGGCCTGGCAAGTCTGGGCCAAGGTCCATGTGGCTTACCCAAGGCCCACAGAGGCCCCAGGCTGAAGTCCACATTGGTATCCATTCATGTGCTTATGGCAGGGCTTGGTGCTGATGTGTTCCTTCACAAGGGACTGGGTTGCTGAGAAGAATACACAACTAGATATCAGGAGCCCTGAAACCTTGTCACAACATACACACTGTGACTCCAGACAGGCACTTTGCCATTCTGTTTCCTCAGACCTCCTTTACAGTATCACTAAAGGGCAAGACAACCTCTAGGACCCACCCAGCAGCAATGGGACTTTATAACTTGCAGGCACGGTCACCTCAGTTGTTTCTCTTCTCTGTCCCTTTCTTAGATTTCTGGGTCTCACTGACCCAGAAGTGGGGCAGACATCAGCGCAAAGCTTCCTCTCCCAGCCAGCATGTGGGTCCCAGCTGGGTTTGCGGTTGAGCCTTGGAGGAGACCTCTGCATGGGTGGGGCTCAAGGATGCCAGCTCAGCAGCAGGCATGATATGCAGAGGAAGGTGGGAGTGGGCCCTGCCCGCTGGATTTTATCAGCGAGCTCCTCAGACATATACAGAGGCAGAGCTGTGTATACACTCCCAGTCCCCCACGCCATCTGTCTCCCTACATGTCTAAACACTGAGGGCGCCAAGTGCCTGCCCCACTCCTCCAGCTCTCACCTCCTCCCTGTTACACTCAGTACCCCTAAGGAGACAGGGCAGGCCGAGGTAGGATGGGCTGCTTCAGTCAGAAGGCCACTGCTGGTTGACGGTGAGAGGCCTTCAGAGCTCCAGAGAGCTGAGGAGAAAGCAGGAACCCCTTGCTGGCAACCCAATCTGGACACACAGCATAGGGCATCATCTTACAGATGAAAACTGACATTTGGCACAAGAATTTTCACTTGAAACCAGCTTTTGGGATGGAAAAGCAGAGCTTTTATTATTTTCATGTTTCAAAGGAGTCTGGTCAATCAGCTGCCCAGTCTGGGTGAGCAGCCTTAGAGCCCAGCCTGGCTGTCATCTAGTTTTCACACCCCAGCTGCCCACACACACACACACACACACACACACACACACACACACACACACAGAGTCTGCCTCTTCCCAGCAACCTGAAGCCCATGATTTATCACCTGGGCTGTCCAAGGCCTGGAGGCTCCCTCCAAAGGCAAAAGCTGATGAAATGGGGGAGGAGGGAGCTGCCTGGTGTTGGACAACAGGGAGGAGACCCTGGATGCTTCTGGAGACAAAGCCTGGATGGCCTGGTAGCATTCCAGCCCAGCCCTAAAAGAAGGGTGGAAGAGAGTAGACAATAGGGTTTGCAACATCTCTCCAGACCAAAATGCTAGTGTACACAAGTGCTGGTCCCACTCCCTTCCAGCCACCCCCTGGTCTGCAGTGCAAGAGGCAGGTGACACCACCCTGCACTGTCCCCTACACTAGACAGCAGTGCCTCATCCAGCTACAGTGGAGGCCTGGGGAAGACAGGAAGGAAAGGGTGAGCCTTTATTCCAAAAGAGGAAACAGTTTTTGCTACCTTCTGATTCACTCCAAAACAACAAAAGCTTTCCTGGCCTTCAGAAACGTTGCCCACAGCGTAGGTGCTGGGGCACACTGAGCAGACAAAGCTTGCGATGGCCTGCCATTTGCCTTGTTGGTGACCAACAGGGATCCCTAGACCATCTCTCCTATTCATTCCTGCCATCTCTGGGGATCTTCTGATTTTGAGATAAGTCATGACAAAGGGGCCCAGAGGTGGTCTCAGTGGGTCACTGGCATGTGTCTCTCATACCCTCAGTGAGCACCACCCTGTCATCCTGGTCGGGGCACGCCCGGAAGTGCAACGAGACAGCCAAGTCCTATTGTGTCAATGGAGGTGTCTGCTACTACATCGAAGGCATCAACCAGCTTTCCTGCAAGTAAGTGACCAGTGGGGGTGGGCATGGGGACAAGGGTAGGGCAGGAGGTGCTGAGGCAGAATGGAGGGCTCCAGGAAAAGCGGGCTTCAAGTCACTGGCAAGGGGTGCCCAGGGTTTGTAGACAAGGAAGTTTGCCCCTCTTCCTAGCCCTTTCTAGCATATAGGGACATGTAAGCTCTAAGGGGCACAGGGGCCCTTGCTGTCCCAGTTTCTTAGGTTACCACCCGCCCCCATCTCCTTATGTCCACCTCTCATCAACACCCCAGAGGAACATAGGGATGCCAGTCTAAGACACTGAGCTTTTTCTCTCTTTTTGTCTCTGTCTCTGTCTCTGTCTCTCTCTCTCTCTCTCTCTCTCACTGTCTCTCTCTCTTTATTGATCTTTCTGTTTCTATCCCCCTCTCTCCCTTTCCTTCCTATCTATCAGTAATTCTCCAAATATGTCCTGGGTGGACATGTCCTAGGCTGCATCTCCCCCAGCGCTGAGAAGCCTGACAGATCAGGCAGGTCACAAGCTCCAGAGCCCTTGGCACCTCAGGGTCCCACTCCTGAAGTCTTGAGGGAAGAAGAGGGGTATTCCAGAATCCCATGTTGACCTCAGATCTGGCCACTCTCCCTGGCCCACAGGACCCAGTGTCCTGGGTACTGTCTGTGCCCTTAGCCTCCAGCCCCTTTCCCGGGAGTGAGGGGTGCCAGCAAGGACCCTTTTCTGGGTGTGGTCCTCTGGAGGAGGTCAGAATGGCCTAGGAGCTCAGAACTGACTACTCCTGATAGTAGATAGGCAGCTGGGAGAATGGTAGTCAGGATAGCTTGTCCCAGCCCAAAGGATGTTCTGGGCAGCTGGTCCCAAGAGCCCCTGGACAGAGTTTACAGTGAACATGTGACAGGGAGGAGTGAGAAGGGCGTCAAGTAAATAAGTTGGGGTTTTCGAAGCAGCTTGATCCTATGGCCCTGGCAAGGTGCCAAAGCTGCCCTATTCCCATGGCATCTGGGCAAAGGCAACCAAAGTACTGGTGGAGATGCAGACAGAGGCATTTGAGCTCCCCAGACAAGGTCCGACTCAGCCCTCCTGGCTGTCCTGCCTCTGGCCTCCCAGGCCAGATCTACACCCCCTCTTCTTGGCTTCAGCCCTCCTAGGAATGTAGGCCTGGCTGTGAGGCCAGGACATTTAAAGACCCCACAACCAAAAGGACATAGTCTCAAGAGGCTGTGCTTCCTCACTCACGCTCAGTACAGGGCAGTTTAGCTGCACTGCCAGGCAGGACTGTGGCTCTGGCCCCAGCTGGCCTCCTTGGCTGCTTCCTCCCTGGTCCCACCCTTCACCTGCCGCCATCCCCTCCCTTCTTCCCCCATTCCAATCAGTAGGGGCTGGTCCCAGAACAACAACAGGTCCTCCAGGGAAGCTCTCAGCCTGACCTCAGCCCTTCTCTTTCCCTGCTTCAGCCTCTAAGTGTGGGGGGCGGGGTCACTTTTGTGTTAGACTGTGGGGAACATTCTAGCCTTGAAAATACTCTGAGCTCTTTGGAACAGAGCTGCTGCAGACTCCTAGGAGTCCTGGAATCCCTCACAGAGATGGAGCAGCCCTGCATCTCCTTTCTTTGTCTCCCACATTAAGCCTGTCTTCTTCCCTAGCCCTGTAAACCCCTGACCCTTGAAGGCATCCAGCATTGTCCCTGAAGTCAACCCTGCTCCAGGAAGAAAAGGCTCAGTCCCCCAGGACAGATGCCAGGGCCAAGGAGGACGCTGGGGCCCAGGCTCCAGGCTAGAGTTCTGTGTAGGAAAAGAATGGGTGAGATGTGTGGGCTCTCAGAGGTTATACCCCTAGAAGCCTAGGCAAATCTAAGAGCAGTAGAGCCCAGGAGCATAAGCCCTTGTGAAGATGGTAGGTGCCCTAGGTGCCCTGTTTTCCCTTCCCACCAGGCCAACTGGCTTCACTGCTCAGAACTTAGACTTTCTACCCAGAGCTACTCAGCGCCCTTGGGTCAGCCCCAGTCCAGGGCTCCAGGAACTTACTTCCCTGACTCCCTTTGTCTGCCTGCAGGGAAGAGGGACATCCCTGGTGGGGACTTTGGTCCTCAGAGCTGTGCTGGAGAAGGGCAGGGGGGAGGGGGCTGGGCAGAGCCCAGAGGCCATTCTGGTGGTGGGTGAGCGGGGAGGGAAGGGGGGAAGGCCTCTTGGGGCTCCTGATGACACCTGAATGGAATAAAAAGGAAAGAAATTAGGAAATGGAACTCACGTCTTACCATTTGTGCTGTTTGTTTACTTTTTATTTTGATTTTTTTGCATTTCCGCTTAGCTTGGATAATGAAACTACACTGGTCAGTTTCATTCCAGTTTCTATAAAACTCAGTTTTCCTTCCTGGTTTCTTACACTTGTTGTTGTGTATTGGTTCAGAGCCCTGCAGGGAGTGTTGGAAAGCAGGCACACTCCGTAACCCGGCCGTTTTTCTAGAATTCAGTGCCAAAAGGAACAGTGTCACTGATACTGAATTTTGTTGTTGTTGTTGTTGTTTTTACAAAACAAAAAAAGAAAGAAAGAAAACTTCAGGGGATTTGAAAATGGGGGTCCAAATCAAGATGACTGTCTCCTGTCTGGGCCAGACAGGGGCCTCCACACTTCCTCTCGCTGCTTTCTCCTCTTCTCTCCGTGTGTTTGTTGAGCACGGTTGGTGCGTGACTCTTGGGGACTGGTTCAGGGGATGATGACAGAACAAGACTCTCTTTCCAGCCCTGTGCACATACCGGTGGCATGCCTCCCTCTCCCATCAGCTCATGCCCCATCCCTCTGCTCCCCCAGCCCACGCCCATCTGCCTGCTCATCCTCACACATCTCCACCTGCCCTTTATGAACTCCGAAACCCTCACTCCTCCCAGTGCCTGGAGCACACCCTCATCCTCCATCCTCTCCTCCCCCCTGGGTGAGGGCAGCACACATGGCATTATCCCCAGGCTACCAAAAGGAGAAACTGAGGCCCGGGAGGCAGGGTGGGGAAAGGGGAATGCAGAGGTCCTGACCTCTCTGTCACCCCAGATGCAGCCCGTGGGCGCTCCTCACTGCCCCCTCTCTTACACCTGCTCTTCTCCAGCCCTGGGGACAGACCTTCCCAGAGTCATAGCTGATGATTTAGCAGGAAGAGCTGGGAAGGCTGCTATCACTGCCCCTTCCGACCTGTCCTCTTGGCCCTGAAATTCAGTTTGAGTGGGAACCACAGCCACCTACGCTGAGTTCAGACTCTGGACGCTGTTACCTTGGTCTTGGGGGCAGGTTAGAGAGACCACAGGCCCAGTCCATTTCTAGTGTGTACCCTACAGAAACCCGAGTCTCAACAAGTAGACTAAAGAGAAAAAACTGGAGCATCTGGAGCCCCTTGAAGGAGCTAGCGCTCTCAGAGCATAGCATGGGCTCCCAGTCCTCCCATCCCTCACACCACCCATCCCCCAGGACTTCTCTTTGTTCCACAGAAGATGAGCATTGTCTCAAGCCAGGAAGGCTAGTTCCAGAATGATGCACAACTCCAGGAGCACATTTGCATCACAGATGGTGTCAATGGTGCCACTGGAGTTGTGCCCCTCATTGGCCATAAAAGATATGAGGATGAACAAGTCAGAATAGGCTACACTGGGTGTGAAATCAGGGACAGAGGGATGTATTTAGTTGTCATTGTTCTCCAAGAATCATGAGACAGCAGTCCTGTGTGTCAGCAATGGAAAAAATTGTCCCTTTGTCACCTTCTGCCCCTGCACTCCCCTATTCTCTTTCACACACACACACACACACACACACACGTACATACGCTAGTTTCCCATCTTGAGTCATCCAAGAGCCAGACTAATCCCAAATATTGGACACAGTCAAACCTATCTCTTTCTTACTCCTTTGTGAATTCCAGAAGTCATTTTGGTAACTTCCCGGGTCTTTATCCTCCACCTCCAAAGGTGCTTCTGTTTGAAAAATCACTTCTCCCCCTCAGTCCCCATTCCCCACATCAGTGTCCAAGAAGAGGAAGAGGAGGTAAGCCTGACTAGAGCTGGCTGAAAATCCAGAGCCAGTCCCTCCATCTTCCTGGGCTGAAATGATTCAGGACAAGGTCAGGGAGCAAAGGATGTATGGATAAGGGACCCCCTCCTCCAAGCTATCACCAGCACTTTTCCCAGATACCACTCAGCCCTCATCCCCCCTCGCAGGCATACTGCACGCACACTCTCAACCTGCAGTGACCCTCCTCCTTCCTGCCCTTCAGGAGATGCCACTGAGGTCTGCAGTTCTCTACCCTCCAATCGCCTTCATTCTCCACTTCCTAGATTTGAGGCCACAGGATTTTTCTGAGTATCACAGCCAGTGGTCACCTCTCACTGGGAAGTCCAAGGGCCTTTCTGCTGCTTGTATGCATGAAAAGGCTAAAGGGCAGAGCACCTTTACCTCTTGGGAAAAGTTAGGTTGATTAGTATTGAACGGTGGCCTATTATTGAGGGAACATTAGTGATGGGCTTCCCTAGCTTCCTAGAGAATAGGCCAAGGCAACAGAGACCCACCGCTGAGCAGAAAGATGTTGGGAAGGGGTCAGGCCAGCCCTGTCCATAAGCTTCTCCTTAGCTAGCTGGCCTTGCTGGGGTTCAGAACAGTAACAGGGCTGGGCATGTCTCCCAGAAATCTGCAAGACAGAGACTTCCTTGAAGGGAGAAGTGGCAGCCAGAGAGCAGAAGGAGGTATACTTTGGGAATAAGGATAAGATTAGGGAGATGGGAGTGGGTGGTACCTTGGAGCTACAGGCCAGCCAAGACGCAAGAAAGGTGCAGGACAGAGCCAGGCCCTCGAAGAAGAGCAGGTCACAGGGAAAGGGCAGGAGAGTGGCTAGCAGCAGGCTTCCAATGTGGAATAGGCTTCCTGGGTCGCTCAGTGAGCCTGCTCCAAACTGCCCCTGCACTCTAGTCAGAAAGCCAGCTTTAGGCCAGTGTCAGCGGTTTGTGATAGTCAGCTGCTCTCCAGTTTTCCCTTTCCTTACTAAGCTTTCCCTATATCTGTTACTCTACAGCAGTCTTCCTCAAACTGCCTCTAAAAAATGCCCTCCATGTTCAAATGGATTCAAAACATACTAGAAATTCCAGCTATTTCTTCCTATAAGACTTTTCATAATCTTTCATATGCTAATGTAGGCTGCACCTCTTATAAGAAGCCCTGGGAAGGAATTCCCTAAACTTATTTGGCCACAGGAACCTCTTAGAAAACAGATCAAACACCTCCTAGGTCGCTTTTGCCATGGACACACAGTCTGGGAACAGCCTTCCAGAATTCTGCTTTGAGCTTTCTGGGTGATGTTTTATGAAAAAGAAAAGCTGCCCAGAGCACAGGAGAAAACCCTTCCACAGGGCCTAGAAGGAGTGGCTCCCAAGAACTTGGTATCTCTTTATGGCTGTCTGCCTGGCACCAAGGGGCTACAGTTCTGGCTTCTGGGGCACCAGGCAGGTAAGAAGGAAAGCTCCATGACCAGTAGTGCAATTAGTCAGTAACTTCCCAGCCCACCCTACTTCCCTAAATCATCCTCCTCCCCACCCCACCCCACCTTCCCCACACCCACGGAGCCACATCTATTAGAGAGATTTGTGAGATTTCAGAGCCCTCTACCCAGCCCCTACTCCAGCCCCTCCAGCTACAAGTGTGACCCCAAGTGCCTGACTTGGTTTTTCTCATTCATCACTGTGCACTTTGATTTCTAACCTTAGCCTCGCGGATGATGCCAGTTTGTTCTGTGATTTTTCCCCTTTTCCTTCTCCAGATGTCCAAACGGATTCTTCGGACAGAGATGTTTGGAGAAACTGCCTTTGCGATTGTACATGCCAGATCCTAAGCAAAGTATGTTTGAAGATACAAACACAAGTCCCTGCTCCTTAGAAAGCTTCCGGGTGCAGTCCCCCCAATGTAGGGCATAGGGCCAGGGGTGTTGGTTGTTTTGATCTTTGGCTGTTTTGTTTTGTTTCTCTTTTCTTTTTTGTATTTTGGTTTGTTAGTTCTTTTTGTTTTGTTTTGTTTTGTTTTGTTTTGCTTTGTTTTTCATTTTTGGCCTAATCCTTGGGTTTAAAGTTCAGGGCTGCAGGTAAGGGGCAGAGTGGCAAGATCAGTACAAATGGTAACGGTGGCAAGAAACCCAGCTGGCATTGGCAGGAGCCCATGCCGGGGTGTTGCGATGCCTGTGTCTTGCTATCCTGGCTCTCTCTTTCTGGTTTTCTTTCTTTTGGTAGGTGTCCTGTGGGATACACCGGGGACAGGTGTCAGCAGTTCGCAATGGTCAACTTCTCCAGTATGTCTCTTTCTTCTATTTCTTCTCTTCCCTGGTGACTGGCAGTCTTCCCCTGTGGGAGGGATGGGGCCTTTCTTGTTAAGATTGGGTGGTAAATGGGGGTGTCCCAGGCTCCTTTCAATCCTAAGTGCTTACCAGAAGCCCATGCAGAGGAGACCGATACATCCCCCTGCCCTCTGTGCCACCCAGTATGTTGGCTGCTCTGCCTGGGTACAGTAATGCTGAGTTCTCTTTCTGTGGGGCCATATCCAGATTTCTTCCCACTTCTAGGGCCAGACAGCCTGGCCAGAATGAGCAGAGGCATCTGCGGAGCCCTTTGCTGCCTCAGGAGGCTTTTTGAAAGTGTCAGGTTTCTAACGAGGCCAGGTCGGGAGGGTGTGTATGTGTGTGCTGATATGCTTGAGAGGAACAGGTCTCAGAAACCTGTCTTCTGGTCTGGCCAGAGTGTGTTTGGTTTGGAGGTTAGGGCTATGGAGGGGAAGAGGAGAGTTTAAGGGAGAGCAAGACCCAGCACAATGATTTCCATGAGTATCAGACACATTTGTGTGGCTACAGAATGGAGTAGAGTGGACTGCTGACGCTAAAAGATAGAGGGAATAAAAAACCAACAGTTAACTGGCAACTATTCCCAGGACCTCTCTGGTTTGAATCTGCATCTTGGATTTCCTTTTCCCACTTTTAAAGTCAGAGCTCTCTGGTTTACAGTTTTGTGAATTATGAGGTGCTTACTTGAGGGCCTGGGAGCAGTTCCTTCAAGCACCAGCAGGTGGAGGTGGAGCCGAGCGAAAGGCCACTGTCTGGTTGCGGACTTGGTTTGCAGCTCAGTGGTCTCTCGGCCTGCCAAGCCCAAAACATGTCACCCATCCCATCCTGCAGAACAGACTAAGGTCCCTGCCCACCCGCCATGCCCTCCTGTCTGGGGGTGGACAGCTGGGCCCCATGAGGAGGTAGGAACCAGACCATTCAAGTGATACCTGGATTTTGGGAAGTAGAACTCTGGGAAATGCCTGGGATTCAGGGTCTTTTTGATAGCTCATGTGGTTTGGGTCACAGGATGTAGAGATGAACCTTCCTGGTCTCCTCAGACCACCACACAAAACCCCAGAGGTGTTCTCTTAAGCCTGAACCAGTCATAGGAACCTTCATGGGTGGGGCTGGTAGGCAGGCTGGAGGGATAAGGGCCTGTGGAAAGGGAATTCTGGCCCAGCAGAATTCTCTAGAGGGCTAGGGTTGTAGCTCAGTGGTACTCAGAGTACTTGCCTATCATGTACAAGGTCCTGAGTTCAATCTCACAAAAAAATAAAAGAAAGAAAGAATTTTCTAGAGCCCAGGCTCTGGAAGAATTTCGGATCCAGGCCACATGGAGAACTATAGGGCAGGAGGGGGCAGAACAGCTAGGTGACTGTGGGCCAGGTGAGAAAGGCGGTGGAGGCCGTGTTCCTCTCCACCCTTTGGCAGAAAGCCTCTCTGCCTTGTGGGGCTGTTCTGGACAGGCAGTTCTGAATCACAGCAGCAGAACCTTCAGCACTCGGGCCGCTGTCCAAAGTCTCTCTGCCAGCTGGGCTATTTCAGCTTTTGGCTTGGCTCTGCTGGGAGGGTCAACCCAGGAACCTATAAAAGAGTCTGCCGATGCAGCCCTCAGCCTTCACATGTGTGTCACCAGTACAGTTACGGTTACCTTTCTATAAAGAATTCATGTTCTTAAAGCACTTTCCCAGAGAGCCCCTCATATGCTGCTCTAGCAGATAATGACTGCAGAGGCAGTATACCATGCTCACTGAAGTGGCCGGCATCCAGTGCTGGGCCTTCTTTAATCCTTCTGGATTTGTTTTCTCATCTGTAAAATGGAGATTACTTTTGTGCCTGTAAGAATTGCTAGGATGAAATGAAGTGATGTGTGTGAAATTCTCAGCAGAGCACCTGCCATTGTGCAATTTAACACCTGTCCCAGCTATAGCTGGCACTGGGGAGAGCTGGGGGAGCATTAGCCCCTGGAGACTGCCTCTTAGCATGCCCAATGAAGTGTGTGACCTTAGCAGCCCACCCAAACCACCTCAACACCAAGTTTTTTTGCAAAGACCAAGGAAATAGATCCTGTGATCCCAATAGACTCAAAAGCTCATCTTCCCACTGACAGCCCCACTCTATGTGTATACCCCATGTGAATTCATATACATGCCTGCACACACATGCACAAACATACCAGCATGCCTCACACGTGCATGCACAGATGCAAACACAGAAGCCAGTGTCTCCACACTCACACACATACACACTCACACACAAACACATGAGTGTAGGCTGACAGACTTGTACACATGCACAGATATAAGTGCACACACCTGCAAACACAGGAACATGCTCACATCTGCACACATATTGCTGCCTTCTTGTCTAGGCTTCTTATGCCTATGTGTCATGGGAAATGTTCAGGATGAAGAATGTGCGTACTACCTGAGAAGCCTGGCCCTGCTTGGAGTCTAGCCTCAGGTTGCCATTGTTACTGGTCGTATGAAAATTTCTGTCCAATAGAACCTTTCTGTGACTTAGTAGTACCACCTTATCCTGGCTGAGAGACAGACAGTCAGTAGGAGACTGCTGACTTGAGTAGGAGACTGCTTTCTTTACTGGGGCAGACACAGCTCTGAGGCTCTCAGAATCCATTCCCATGCTTCCAGGGAAAAGACGGCCTGTCTGGTGACTGGCCAAGCCTTCAGTGACCTTACTAACTATGGCAGCCACCACTGGTTCCCCCTAAACAATACTAGTCTTTGACTCAAAGAGCATACCATCAGGAGCCCTGGAAGCTGCTACTACTATGAGTGGTTCCTGGATGAGAGACAGAAGAAAACTCTCAAAGGGTTTTGGGAGCCTTTGCTTTCTTCTCAAGTGTTCGTTGTTCCCAGGAACAGCCAATTGGGCCTGCCCCGGAACTAAATAGCCATAGCTTAGCCCCTAAGAGACTAGAGACCTGGCTTCCAGTCTCTCTCTCTGCCTCCTGATTCCCTGTGTGACCCTGATAAACCATCCTGGCACCACTATGCCCCAGCTGTCTCATACGACATAACGTCCTTGGCCAAAAGTAGGGTTCAGGCCACTTCTTAATATCCTGGGTGCCGTGGTCATACTAAGCTCTTCTCTCTGAGTGGTGTGGCTGACCGTTCAAACAATGTGAGTGCCCTTGAGATGCCTGGAGAGTCTCCTGGGATCCAGGATTAACCACTACATGCACTGCCCTGAGATCTTTTGAGTTTGTCAAGTTTGTGCATCTCCTGGGCCTGGCTAGCCACCCCGGAGGAATGAACAGAATACTTGGGGTGACTGTCTCAGACTGCCAAGCAAAACTGCAAAGCAGGCAAAGGAGAAGACAAAGCTTCAGTTCAGAGGACCAGGATCAATATCAGTGCTTCAAAAAAAAAAAAATCATTGCTTCTTTGAAGTGATCTCTGCACAGAACTGAGGGGCCGAGGGATCTACCTCAAGGCTCTCAGAATCAGAACCACTTTAGTCCCTAACTCAGAGCCATTCTGCTTTTCTGCCCTTTGCCAACTGTAGAACTCTCTAGAATCCCTTTTAGCAAGCATAGGTAGAGGTCCAGGGGTAGATAATGCTCAGGACATCCCACTGGTTGCCTGGGCTCCCCTCCCTTGGTGGCAAATGAGAACATCACACATGATGTCATGTCCATCCCGGGTCTAGCCAAACTGAGTATGCTTCTGTGAAGGCAGAGAGGGAGCAAATCCAGGCTGGCAGAGTGGTGCCCTTGTACGATGTTCTGAGCCTCCTGCCACCAGGCCTGCTCACATATGCTCTGACAGTGTATGGATACTTTCAATAGAAGAGCAAACAGAAACTCTGGCTTACCCACATCCACTGAGCATCCACATCCACTGAGGAATGAAACTGAGACTCAGACCTGTAGGCCTGTGCCAGCAGCACCTTAGAATGGAAGGTGAACCTTTTAATAACACCATGGAGATCTCTGGGCTTCCAGACCTGATGTCATTTTTCTAGATGATTGCCAGGTTTGCAGACTTCCCAGGATCTCATGACCAGGGCTGATCATCACTTAACAACTAAGTAAGAAACCTGGACAGGTTGACTATCACTCGTGACCACATAGCACTTCAGTGGAAAAGCTGGCCCCTGGGCCAGGGCTTTTAACCTTTCAATGGTGTGGGTATCTACCTAGCAGAGCCCTGAAATCCCACATTTCACATTCAGAAATGAATGTGTCAGCTATGTCAGAAGTTCTCAGGTGAACCCACACTCTCCTCATTCTTCAAGTTGCGTTATGATCTTCTAAGTAGTGAGCTCAAGCTTGGAGGCCTTAGGCCAGCCCCTGCAGGGTTGGAGCAGGGAGTAGTAACTTGCTGCCTGGAGTCTCCTCCTCTCTAGGCTCCTGCTCCCCCAGTCTCCCAGGATTCTAGATGGGCAAGCCAGTGAGGCCTGGGGTCAGAGCACGGACACCTGGCCAGTCTGGGGAGCTCATTCCCTCTTTCTAAACAGAAGAAAGGGCCCACAAGTGAGCCGGGTAGGCTGTCTCCAGGAGGCTTTGAGAGTGCTAAAGGGCTGGTGCTGGAGCTAGGAGTGGACAGGGCACGCCTCGCCCCCACACCCAGGAGCCCTTTCCTCCAGGGAACATTGGCCAGCTGACTCTTGTGCCTGTGCCTCCCTCCCCGACCCCCAAGTACTAACCCACTGCTCATCAATGAAGAACCTGTCCTGCCTGCCAATTCTAACATTGCCTCTCTCTATCCCTCTTGAGGCTCTTGGGGACTGAGTACCAGGGAAGGAGCTCAGGAGGCTGGGAGGGGACACTACTAACCTGCTTTCACCTCACAGGCTGGCTGCTGGTGTCTGAAGAGTCCTGACCAACGTTTCTCTCTCTCTCCTTCTCTCCCTTGCCCTCCCCTTCTCCCATTTCTCTGTCTCTCTCCCTTACCTCATCCCCCCTCACCCTCCTCTCTTCTGCACTGCCAGAGCACCTTGGATTTGAATTAAAGGGTACGGAACCTCTATGTACCACTCCGTGCCTTCTGCACAGCGCCTCTCCCCACAGCCTCTGACTCCCTGGGTGCTGATTCTCCAAATTGAAAAGGGGATGATTCTAAAAATCTCCCCTCTCCCAGTCAAGATGTCCTAGCACAAACTATGTTGATTTGGGGGCAGACTAGAGCTCATTAACAGCAGGGTACCCCACCAATACATAGTAGCAGCCCCCCCAAAACAGGGAAGACCTCCTGCTAGGTCAGTGGTGGTGGTCCTCAGGCTTTGCACTCAGTGGCTTTCAGAGGGAAGAGAGGGACCTGTCTGGACACACACCCCTGGAGGGCCAGTATTGGGGAATCACAGAAGCCTGGTTTGGGGAGTTGTGCGGAAAGGCATTGCTTTCCATCCTACTTTACTGATGTGTCCTTTCCCCAGTTCCATTTCCATCACTTTTCATCTGCATCAAGCTAGTAGCTAATAACTTTCCTTTGCCTCTGCCTCTGCCTCTGTCCCCACCCCATGTGTGTCTGCCGGCTTTGCCATCTGCCTAAGATTGTCAGCTCCTCTATGACCTGTCCCCACGATGACATGTGTGTGCATTTGTGAGCAAGACCAGCAAGAGTCTGGCTTGGGCTGGCCTCTGGTACCTGCCCCTTGCTTCCTAGCTCAGAATCCCCCAAATATCTTCTGGCCCCTGAAGGACTCCCTGGGACTCTTTGAGGATCAGCGTTTCCAGATCTCTGGCTTTGTACCTGTTTCCAGGGAGGTTCTGCCCTGGCCTCAAGTGTCTGGAGCTGTCACAGCAGGAGACATGCAGAGCTCAGGGGTGGGGCTTCTGTGGGCAGGGCCTCAGATTTGAGGCAGAGCCTGCAGAAATTGCCAAGGTTCTCACAGCAGATTTGGGGAGGCCCAGCTGTTCTCAGTGGAAGGCAGGGCTCAAAGTCTACGTGTTAGTATCTGTGTGCAGGCCGCAGTGGCATGGAGAGGGTGGGTGGAGGCTGTGTGGGCTCCGTACCATGGCAGGAAACAGAGGGTTGAATCTGCAAGTACGAGCATGTGTGTGTTGGCATGTGGGGAATGTGTCTACCTTGCACCTAGGTCTCAGCAGGATACTAGAGAATCGGGCACTTGTGGGGAGCAGGATGTCATTGGGCTAAGTGTTGAGTACTTACAGTTAGGGCTGCCAGGGTGCACAGTGAGCGTGGGTATACACAGATGTGTCTGTATCTGAAAAGGAGTGTGTGTGTGTGTGTGTGTACTTAATCCCCTACGCAACAGACATCCACTCTACACCAGAACCTACCAGTCACAGGGCATCCCTGTACTGCTTTGTTCCTAAGACAGGAGCAAACAGGAAAAGCATCCGTGGCAGTAAGTGCTACACAGAAAATACACTGAGGCCATGAGCTCAGGGGAGAGCATGGCTGCAAGGGAGAGCTTCTGTGGTCAAGAAGGCTTTGGTAGTCAATCCTGAAAGCACCTGGAGGCAGGGGTGAAGGCAAGAGACACACAAGCAGAGAGATCAAGTGGTTGGCGAAGGCATGCCTTGTTCAGTGGACAGAGGCTGTCAGCGGCTCCTGAGTCCCACGGACATGAGAAAGGACCACAGATGAGATCCAAAAGGAAGGCTGGGACCAGGTAATCATGGGCCTTGGGAAACATGAAAAGACCTTGAGGTTTTTTTGTTTTGTTTTGGTTTTTTTTGTTTTTTGTTTTTGGTACTGGGGATCTAACTCATGACCTTGCACTTACCAAGCAAGCACTTAAGCCACTGAGCTAATCCCCAGCTCCAAGGCCTTGAGTTCTATCAAATTACATGGAGAAGAGGACTAAAATGATTGCTTTATGGTTGTCAATAAACATACCTTTGGGGGACAGCCAGAGGTCGAGGTGGGATGAGGAGGAATGAAAGTCCTATCAGAAAGTGATCATCTCCAGGTAAAAGGGGGCATCATCCTAGACTAACCTGGAATCGGTAGAATGGTTGTCATGAGCCAGGCATGGGGCACACACCTGTAATCCCAGCACTCTGCCAGCCTGAGGTCCAAGAATCATAACCTTGAACCCAGCCTGAGAACTCTGCAAGACCCTGTCTCAAAACAAAAAATAAAACAGGGCTGGGGGGGTGTATCTTAGAGCAAAGGTACAGGGTTTAGTTCCTAGCCAAAAAAAGAAGAAATGATCATGATGGTCAAACCAAGATGTGCTTGAAAAATGGAACTGAAAGGATATGCAGATGCATCAGGTATCAGGGGACACTGGGGAAAAAGGGACCAGTCAACAATGAGTCCATGTTGGGGCCTCAGCCACAGAACAACAGGTGCTGTGCTAACAAGATGGGGTGAGCAGGGGACCAGGTGGGGAATCGCAGCCTTTGGATCCCTGATTTATGGTCAGGGAGAAGCCAGGGCAGAAGACAAAAGCAGTGAGAATGCGTTCAGCTGGAATTTAAAGTCTGTCTGGATGAGATCATTAAGCACAGGGCATAAAGACAGGGCAAGTGGAGGAAAGAGCCCTGGGCCTCCTGCCTTCCATCACACACAGAGGAGAAGGAAGCAGCCACTAAGCCAGAAGGAGTAGCCTCCAAAGAGGAGGCCCAGGAGAGAATAACTACACAAAGGCTAGGGGCCATGAGCACCGGAAGGACACAGTCAGGTGACCACAAGACTTGGCAATGTGGAGGTGTCATTGACCATGACCACAGTGGTCTCTGAGGACTGCAGAGGACTAAGAAGGCGAGAGGGAAGCCTACTGCAGGACTGCAGACACAGAGCCCACATGGGGATGTGCAGCGGAAGTCTGATTGATGCCACCTGACAGGAGCTTAGCCTCCTGAGCATGTGTGTGCACTTCCCGGAGTGTGTGCAGTATGTGTGTAAATGTCTGGAAAGGGCGCATCCTGACTCCAGCAGGCAGTTAGTGACCTGGAGCCTGGAGAGTGTGTACATGGCCCTGGGCTCGTTGGTCTGTGTACCTGTTGCGTGGGAGATGCCACAAGCCTTGGCTCCACCAATGCATGAGGGCCCCACCTCAACTTACCTCTGAGCCAGGAGGAGGAGGCAAGGTGGAGGGGCCAGCCCGAAGGTGGGATGGAGTAGGCTGTCTGGGTGGGGATCTTGACCATGGCCCATGATAGCACCTTCTCCTTTCTTTCCTCCTGGCTATCTTTGTTTTAGACGGATGAGTTGGCCCCACCAAGCATGGAAGGTAGAGAGGAAAGTCGAGGCTTTCTGAGGGTTTCACGTCGAGTCTCACTCATCTCCCCAGCAAGGGCAGGGGCTGTTCTTTGCTCACAAGGGCAGCTCTAGGCACCAGGTTGCTGCTGATGGACTTGTTACCAGCAAGGATAGGAGGGTACAATGGGCCAGGCCAAAACCTGACCAGGCTGAGGGACAGTCTTTCTTCCACAGCCTCCCCGAACCCTATCGGCTTGTACCTGTTCCTGGCCCTGGCATCCCTCCTAAGTCCAGCCTCTGGGCCTGGTGTGCACCAACCCCTCTTAGGGAAGAGAGGTGGCTGAGCCAGCCTTTTGCCCAGTGTCTTTGTTCACCACCATGAGGAACAACTCTCCAGCCACCAGGGCTCTTTTTAGTTGCCAGTCGACCGTGGAGCAGGGCAGGAGGCTGGCCAGCCTGGGTTGCCCTCCTCTGCTTGGTGACCTTGAGATCTTCACCTCCTCCACCCCCTTCCATTCCCTGCATTTCCACTCACTCGCTCAGGGCTGGCATGGGGTCTGGGAGGGTGTGGCCAGGTCCAAGGGGGGCGGGGTTGGATGAAGCAAAAAGGAGTCCAGGAGCAGGCAGGACCTGGGCTAAGGGAGCCTAGACTTGGGGCAGGGGTGTCTGCACCCACACCCCATGGGCTCTTCCTCTTGCCCCACCCCTCATGTCTGCTCTGCCCCCTGCAGAAGCTGAGGAGCTATACCAGAAGCGGGTCCTGACCATCACCGGCATCTGCGTGGCTCTACTGGTTGTGGGCATTGTCTGTGTGGTTGCCTACTGCAAAACCAAGTAAGTGTCAGGTGCTCAGGCCAGGGACAGAACAAGCCAGGGCATGGCCTCCAAGATGTTTTCTAAGGGACAGTCTCTCCACTCACACCCCACTGCCAAGCCTCAGCCTCCATAGCTGTGTGTCTCAAGCCCACAGGGGCCTCTGCAGCTGTGGGCTTAAGGGGCAGGGCTGGGAAGCAGAGCCAGACAAGAAGAAGACAGTACCAGAGGACTGGACCAAAGGGAGTCACAGCCTTTGGAAGAAGATGGGTCTGGGTTCAACCCAGCTCTGCCATTTCCCATGTGACCTTGTAAATGGGGGAAACTCTCTGAGCTCTTGTGAGAGTAAGCCTGGTATACACCTCACAGGACGCTGAGGGCTTGGGAGGAAGGCACAGCTGATCCCACAAGCTCCTAAAGCACAGGCTGTCTGGTGGGAGGCGCTGAGGAGAAAGAGGAAAAAGCACCAAAAGGCTGCGTTCCAGAAAAGGCAGGTGTCTCAAAGGCCCTGCCTGGCCCCTCCTTGGGAACAGCTGAAACAAGAGCATAGGAAGGTGGGGCTGGCCCACCACTTGGGGACTGCAAGGGCAGTGGAACTTTGGGGAAGTCAGGCAAGTCAGTGGAACAGCTTGAGCTGAAAGACGAGCAGATGGGTAAAGCCACCGCCTGCAGTAGGACCAGCCCGGACTAGTTGGGGCAAAGGGCAAAGTCAAAGAAGAGGGCCAAGAGGCTAAGAAGATAGCTGGACCCAGATGCCCAGGGCCTCAGGGCCAAGCTAGGGAGTCTGCAGGCAGTAGGCAGCCAAGGAAGGTTGTAGAGTGACATTACAGAAAAACATATCTGTCACATTTGTTCATTTATGGAGGCCAAGGGTCTAAGTATAGCCATTACTTTAGGGACTGAACCTCTGGGTCCAGACTAAGTACAATCTAAGGCCTATTGGCCTCACCTTGGATGAGTCTAGAATCAGAAAGGCTGGTGGGAAGTAAGGACGGAGTCTGGGCTCAGAAAACTCAGAAGTGAGGACTGGACACAAGAGAAAAAATTGAGTCCAAGAAGTGTAGAGAAAAGGCCAGGAATTTAGCCCAGCAGCATAAGCACCTGCCTAGCAAGCACAAGGTCATGAGTTCAATCCTCGGTACCCACCCCCCCAAAAATGTGGAGAAAGCAAGCCCCTCTGCATTTGCTGTATTCTGACCCCTGCTGCGGCTACTCATTCAACGCACACGCTTTCAGTGCCTGCCGGACACCAGGCCCTGCCCCGGGCACCTCAAAGGCACACAGACAACATCCTAAGCAATCAGTCCAATGTCACAGGACACGTTTCGGAGGTCCCTCAGCTCAGCTAGAGGGAAGGAGGCGTTTGCTGTGGAAGCAGCATTCAGGCTGAAGCCCAGGAGATGAGCAGGTCTCGGATGAAGCAGCAGAGATGAAGTGCAAGTGAAGGACCAGTAAGCACACAGCCCAAGGCCAGAGAGGGCAGAGGGTCAGAACCAGGCTGCCCAAGGCTGCGACAGGCAGGGGTGGAGAGAGTGCAGCAAGAGATTCTCTCTTGGGAGAGCTAAGAGGGAAAATGGGCCAAGGGGCCAAGGGCAGGTTTTAAACAGAGGAATCACATGATTAGGTTTGTTTATTATAAGACAGATTTATCAAGCATTTAAAATATGCCAATATGAAGTAATCCCACACACTCTGTCTCCCCAGTCACAACACCCTGTCTTATTTTCTTCATAAAACTTTACTGAAAATATCCTCTTCCTTTATGTATGTGTTTATCATCTGCTTTCCCTACTGGCCTATAGGCTGTGGGAGGCAGGGATCATGTCTCTCTTCTCTGCTCCAAAGCAGTATCTGGCACACAGTAAAAACTCACTAAATACCAAATGAATGAATGAATGAGACATGAAGAGAGGTAGGGTGTCAGCACCGTGCATGAACAGCTTACATACCTTCCATGGTCAGTAGTCTCTGGAATGGTTTTACAGAAGGGGACAGTGAAACGTGTAGTGTTTCTGTAACTTGCCCAGGGTCACACAGCTAGAAAGTAGTGGGGTTCCTTGCCATTCACGTTCACTGGAGAGACACACAGGAAGGTTCACTGTGGGAGAAGGTGCAAGCTCATCCACCCTTTCCCTGTGCAGAAAACAGCGGAAGCAGATGCATAACCACCTCCGGCAGAACATGTGCCCAGCCCACCAGAACCGGAGCTTGGCCAACGGGCCCAGCCACCCCCGACTTGACCCCGAGGAGATCCAGATGGCAGATGTGAGTGACGTTCCCAGCCACCCCTCTGAGACCTTGCTGGCCACCCAGCCTTCTCATGCCCCCTGCAAGGAAAGGCCAGGGAAGCAGTCAGCCCACCACTAGCCTGCTAGGCATTGACACACCAGGATGGCTGGCCTCGCCTCCAGTGAAGGAGGCTGATTTGCTAGGGCCATCATCGCTCCAACAGCAGGTCACTTCTCACTAGAGGATCACCTCCCAACCTAGAGATCAGTGTTTGTCACTCTCCCACCCTCACTGGGAAAGACAGCCAATGTGGTCCCCTCACTAACTCCTACCCCAACTGTCTGTCTGTCTCAGTACATCTCCAAGAATGTGCCAGCCACAGACCACGTCATCCGGAGGGAAACTGAGACCACCTTCTCTGGGAGCCACTCCTGTTCTCCTTCTCACCACTGCTCCACAGCCACGCCCACCTCCAGCCACAGGTGGGCACTGCCAAGGCCCACAGAAACGTGTAGATTCCTGTCCTTTCATTCCAGCGTCCAGAGCTATCTGACACCTCCTGAGTTTGCCACAGAAATCAGAGTCCACCGGGGCCTTCTCGTCAGAACCAGGGTGGCCTGTTCACACAAGCATAAAAGCTCAGGCAGCTCAAGAAATAACATGGCTGGGCCCTCCCTCCTGGGGAGCACCATGGCATAGTCAGGGCCCCACATATAGACCACTGGGGCTGGGCTCCTGAGGTGGGGACTAAGGACCATGGCAAGCAGGGACTCTGAGGCAAGGCTGGGGGTGTTGGTTTGGGGAGGAGAGGAAGAGGGCTCTACACACTGCAGCTCACCATCCATAGGACCCTATCCCTCCTTCTCCCAATATACTCCATGAGCCCACAGTGGAAACACCAGTGAGCTAAGGGAGCCCAGCGTAGGATAAAGAACCAGGGAGGGGGTGGCCACGGACACACCTTTGGACCACCCTGATCCTTCACC
Source organism: Dolichotis patagonum (assembly GCA_004027295.1). Classification (NCBI taxonomy): domain Eukaryota; kingdom Metazoa; phylum Chordata; class Mammalia; order Rodentia; family Caviidae; genus Dolichotis; species Dolichotis patagonum. Next base: position 31,843 of record PVJX010012379.1, read on the forward strand.
TCGCCCCATCTGGCTTTCCCAGACACGAGAGCCACACATGGAGCCTGGAACGATCTGAGAGCCTGACCTCTGACTCCCAGTCGGGCATCATGCTGTCATCAGTGGGCACCAGCAAGTGCAACAGCCCCGCGTGTGTGGAGGCCCGGGCTCGGCGGGTGGCAGCCTACAGCCTGGAGGAGGGGCGCAGGGCCGCCATGCCACCCTACCACGACTCCGTGGACTCCCTACATGACTCCCCACACAGTGAGAGGTCAGTCCCAATTCCCTGGACCTGGGCCCACCTTGGCCAGTGGCTGGCCCTCAGGGGACCTCAGTTACTAAGAGAGTCTTGTCTCCACTGTTCAGAAGGGCAAACAAGGTCTCAGGGGGTTAAGTAGTCTGCTGTGGGGCATTTAGCGAGTTAGTGATGGACTGACCACAAGTTGGGCCAGTGGACCCTGGTGTAGAGAGACCACTTTTAGCTTAACTTTTCTGCTGAGCCAATTGTCAGAGTTGAAAGGAATATTAATAACTGCACAGGAACAAATGGGCTGTTCCAGACAACTAGCACCTATGGCTGCCTATCCCAGATCACCTAGATCACCCATGTCCCTGCAGAAGCAGAAGGATACAAAGGCGGAATAGACTGGACAGTGGGAAGGGAGATGGCTTTTGAGAACACTAATCAGTACAAGACAGACAAAAGCCAAGACTGTTCACTGGCCCTGGCAGCATCAGCAACAAGGCCCCAGTGTTTGAGGAGGCATTGTTGGGTTCCTGAACAACAGATGCAGGATGAACCAGGAAACTTCCCTTCTTCCCTGACTCCAGGAGTCATGCAGCCCAGCCCCACTTTGCTCAGCCCCCAGGTGGCCCTCTTCAAGTCAGGTCTGTGGGAGCAAAGTCTGAGAAGGAGCTCTGTAGGAAGAGCTCCAGGATGGGGAGGCGGTAAAGGAGCAGATTGCCTCCTACTCTCCACTCACCATATTCCGTGCCAGGCCTGGCAGGGCATCCAGAGATGGCCCACCTGGTGCTACTCCTGAAGAGCTCCCAGCCAGGCACAGACTACTGAGGCTCACAGCAGCCTACAGAAAGTACCAAGCACTGGACATCACACCAAGTAAGAGAAACCTAGCCCAACTACTCCAGAGGGCAGCCAGGATTTTCAAGATCAACCTTTCCAGGCTGACTTCACCACCCCTCTGCACCTTTACCTCGTTGTAGATCAGGGAGCACAATACCTCATGCACACGGTTCCAAGATAATATACACAGAGCTCTTTACTTCATAACTGTTGCCACTGTCAGCAGTAGTAGCCACAGAACTAGGGCTCCTTAAGAACTGGTGGGAAAATGAGAAGTAGAGAGATGGCCAAGGAAAGCCTTGCAGACACAGGGCACCACAGGAACTGTTCCAGCAGAGTCACTGAAGAACATACTTGGTGAGTGAGGCGCCCAGAGCAGGGCTGTGAGGAGCACAGAAGTTGAGTCCAAACAGGAAGCCTGGGTGAATTCAACAAAAGAGCCTCCTCAGCAGAGCTGGGACTTTTAAAAGATTACCCTAGAAACTGCATAGAGTAAAGAAGGGACCCTGGGGTGAGAAAGTGGCCAGTGCCACAGGATGGGGTGGAGAGTGCACTCCAGAAGAGGAGAATGGTAGAACCTGGTGGCTAATCAGACCTCCAGCAGGGGAGCGTCAAGAATGTAACAGAGACACTGGGCTAGTTTCCAGAGAGCATGCAGGTGCCTGCCTGTGCTGAGAGAGGAACATGGAGTGGGTACTCCATATCCTAAAGTAGACAGCAGTGGAGCAAGAGGCTGATGGGCTCACAGGTGGACAAAGGGCTGGGCACCCGAGACCCATATTGGGAGATACTGGCAAGGGCAAACTTTTGAAGAAACGAGGGGTCTTGGTCCTAGCATAGACATCTCAGTGAGGCTGAGGACCAGACCTGGGGTGTGAGTGGTTACTTCCCTGAGGCAGTTTTCAGCTTTACTATTGGAATTTGCCTGGTATACACACACCTGTAACCCCAGGTTACTTAAGAGGCCGAGACAGGAGATTTCAAGTGCAAGGTAAGCCTGGGCAACTAAGCAAGACCCTGTCTCAAGATATTTTTTTTGCATTTTTTAAAATTTTATTTAAAAAGAAAACAAAATAGAAAAAAGGGTAGCAACAATACAAAATTCCAAGGGGGAAAAAAAGAAAAGAACAAAAAATACTAAGAAGTCATTACTTGATAACTTACATACTGTCATCTTGGAAATAGTTGTTCATGTTACAAAGTTAAAACATACAAAGTACACATTCAAGCAATGAGACTGTTAATAGTTCTGCTCCAGGATCTAACAAAAACAGTAATATGGTCATTCATCTTATACACTTAAACATACATGCAATTATATCCTTTAGAGTACTTTCTTTTCCTCTTTTTTACAGTAGCAATTACACATTTTGGGTTTTATTACTTCTACAGTTCTTACTACTTTTTACACTAGAGACAATGCGATATTTATAAATATGGTTCTTATTTATTTCACTAATGATAGTTTAAAGTTGTCTCCATTTACGCAAGATATTTTTAAAAGGGCTGTAACGGGGTAGCTCCCGAGTTCATACCTCAGTGTATGGGGGGAGGGGAGCCTCACTGAAGCCCTGAGGCCATGGGCTGACCTATGGAGCATAGTGTGTCCAGATCACAGGGGTATCTGAATGAGGACTAGTGAATTCTGTAATTGGGCAGTGTGTGCCGTGGTTCCTGCCTGTGATATAGCCATAGCAAGTGACTGTTCACAGAGAACTGCTACAGTCTGGATCATTCCCAATACATTTCTAGAATCTTCCCACTAGCACGATGGTTATCAGCGTGTAACAATAAGGAGACAGGCAGGAGATGAAGCCACTGAGAATTATTGGCAGGCTTCCAAGCAAAAAGGTCACTTTGGGTGGGGCTACGCTGACTCTCCCACTCGCGACCCCTAGCCCACGCCTCTCCCTCTCCCGCAGATACGTGTCGGCCCTGACAACGCCCGCGCGTCTCTCGCCCGTGGACTTCCACTACTCGCTGGCGACGCAAGTGCCAACCTTCGAGATCACATCACCCAACTCAGCGCACGCTGTTTCGCTGCCCCCCGCCGCGCCTATCAACTACCGCCTAGCGGAGCAGCAGCCGCTCCTGCGACACCCGGCACCCCCCGGGCCAGGGCCCGGGCCCGGCGCGGACATGCAACGCAGCTACGATAGTTACTACTACCCCGCCCCGGGGCCTGGGCCTCGACGCGGGGCCTGCGCACTCGGCGGCAGCCTGGGCAGCCTGCCCGCCAGCCCCTTCCGCATCCCGGAGGACGACGAGTACGAGACCACGCAGGAGTGCGCGCCACCGCCACCGCCGCGGCCACGCGCGCGCGGTGCGTCTCGCAGGACGTCGGCGGGGCCCCGACGCTGGCGCCGCTCGCGCCTCAACGGGCTGGCGGCACAGCGCGCACGCGCGGCGCGGGACTCGCTGTCGCTGAGCAGCGGCTCAGGCTGCGGCTCAGCCTCGGACGACGATGCGGACGACGCGGACGGGGCGCTGGCTGCCGAGAGCACGCCTTTCCTCGGCCTGCGCGCGGCGCACGACGCGCTGCGCTCGGACTCGCCGCCGCTCTGCCCGGCGGCCGACAGCAGGACTTACTACTCCCTGGACAGCCACAGCACACGGGCCAGCAGCAGACACAGCCGCGGGCTGCCGCCGCGGGCCAAGCAGGACTCGGCGCCCCTCTAGGGCCCGTCGCCCCCGCCGCCTCGCCGCCCGCCCGCCCGCGCGCCCCACTGTCTGGACGGAGACCAGAGACCACCGACTGGAGAGAGCAAGGAGGGCAAAACAGAAATAAAAATATTTTTATTTTCTATAAAAGGAAAAAAGTATAACAAAATGTTTTATTTTCATTTTAGCAAAAATTGTCTTATAATACTAGCTAACGGCAAAGACGTTTTTATAGGGAAACTATTTATATGTAACATCCTGATTTACAGCTTCAGAAAAAAAACAAAAAAAAAGAGAGATGGGCCAATTTTTTGACTCTTTAATAGAAACCTATATTGTGGTGCCTTTTGCTGTACGCTATTCTGGGGCTCCTGGAGAGAAGTCTAGGCTGCGCGAGGTTGGGTTGGGGTGGATCCCGAGTTGGTGGGGAATGAACAAGAGGGAAAGGCGTTGGTTAGGTATTGAGCAAGAATGCGAGGTCAAAAGTTGTTTTGCCCCCGGGGCCAGATCTGGAGCCCTGGGCTCCCTGGGAGGAGAGGGCAGGATCTTAAGCTTAGAATTAAAATTGGTGTCAGGTAACTTCCAGGGCGAAACAAAGGCCCAGCGACAGCAACCAGAATGGGGAGGGACCCTTCCCGCTCCTCACAGCTGCTAAAAGAGAATAGAGAAAGAGGTTTCCCCAACAGCCCCGGGCCCAGGGAGGGGGCAGCTCTGCCAGGGGCCCAATGTTCACGGCTCCTCCTCCCCTCTGGCCTCCAGGACGCCCTCTGTCCTCTGCAGCACCTTCGTTTACAGGCCGTCTTTTCTATTTTATGCCTGCATGTCCTTTGCATTTCAGATTCTTTAGATTGGATGCATGGTCACGCTGGGACCGAGAAGAGCCACTCTACAGTGTATTCTATTCCCCTTTTAGCAATAAAATGACACCATTTCCTTCTCACAGCCAGCCCCCCAATCCACCTATGACTTCCATTCCCTCTCCAGTCTTGTCCTCCCCAACCCCCAAAACTGGATCCAATGCTAATTTGTCACAAAAAAGAAAAAAAGGCAATTGTTTAAAAACAGTAAGTCCCTAACAGAAACAAATGGGAACCCTACCCTGAAATGTCGGAACACCTGACTGTTGACACTTGAACATTTTTATATTATAAATAAAATCAGAAATACCTGCTGTTTGACTGTGTGTACCTAGCCCTCAGGTAATGAGGGAGGACAGTGAGGACTGTGGTGAGGGGAGAGGATGTTGCCATGAAGGCTAGAGAGGGCCAGGGTAATCTCTAGGAGCAAGTGACCCTCTCTCTAATCTCCACGACTCTGCTCCCAGGACAGGCTCCTACCCTCTTCCCTTTTCCCAAAACATTTAGATGCCTCCCCGCCACTCCCCCGATGGGCTGCTAGGGAATCTGGCCAAAAGACTGACGCAAATTGCTCTGCTGAATCAAACTCAGCCTTAGAACTTGGGCCCAATTCCTGCCCTGGAGCTGCGGGGCTGGACTGAGGCAACAGTTTCCGGACCTGGGTAGGTGAAGAGGGAAGGGTTGTGGGGTTGGCACTAGGACAGCTGAAGCAAAGTGACCCTTGAGGTCTTGGGCACATCACAGGCAAAGTCCAGACATGCAAGGCACCATAATAGGTACCCTCACTGCCAGGAGGACCACAGCAGGTGCAGCTCAAAAGCCCACAGGATATTGCTCTTTCCCCAAATTTATATCCCCTCAGAGGCAGGGCATGCCTAAACCTGCACCCCCTGATGAAAGAGACACAATTCCAGGTAAAAAGACAGCAGATATAGGTCCAGGCTTATCCCCTCATTGACTAACTTATTAAACCAGTGCCCAGCACCAGGAACCAGTAGGTTCCAGCCAGAACATGACAAAATCTTCCCTCCAAAGAGCTGTGCACACCTGTGGCTGTGTGGGTGGACAGATGTGTGCAGGTACATGCACACCCATGAATGCTCCAGGGAGTGTTTAGTCAAGAGACCCACAGATGAGAGGAACAGAGAGATACAAGCTTGAGGGAGCTTAGGCACCCATAGGGTCTGGGTGCACTCCAGTGCCAGCTCTTCTCCCTCACTAGTTGTGTGACTTTCCTAGGCCTAGGTTTCCTCCACAGGAATGATGATGCAAACACCTACCTCAAAGGGTTGCTGTGGATATTATGCCAGGACTGCTCCTGAGAGATTCCTAGTAAATAGCTACTTCAATGGTAGTACTGACAGTACCCTGTGCCTTGTATCCTTAATCACACAGAGTGGCAAACACTGGAAGAGGGAGAAGGTGGAGAAAAATAAAGGAAAGCTTTTGTCATTGTTGGGATGTTGGGGGAAACACCTATTACAAAGGAACGAAGGAAAATAATGAACTAAATGCTGCACAAACCTGAAAATCAGTGACCTCTCTCAGTTCCATCCAATGGTCTCATCCAGGCTCCTCTGCTCTGAGTTTCCTTATAAATGTTCTGAGGGCCAATAATTCTTCTTTGTGACCACTGACCTCTGTGAGATCCCAAACTAACTCTCTATCACCTGTTGGTAAACCCACTGACTTTATCAGGACCCACTTAGTGTCCTCATTTAATTCTTTGGGGGCTCTGAATTGTTGCCTTCTAAATTTTCAGCCAGAAACCAGTTCCATGACTCCGACTCAACAATCTCTGTGTGGTTCCCAATTAATTTGCAGTGACCTTTGGTGAATTCATTGATCTTTACATGACCCCATCTGATATCTTAATTATTTGTCCTAGATTCTAGAATACCTGTCATACTTGGCCAAGAGTATAGAGCCACAATCTAATAAAATTCCTTGACTTTTCCCCATCATGTCATCTATCTGTATGTCTTCACTGGAAGGACTGGGACCTAAGAGCATGCTGACCAGAGGCCCCTTCTTGCTCTGCTCCACAAGCGTCTGCCTTGGGAGGACCTTTAACATGGCCTCTCAGGAAGAGCTAGAGTCCTGTTACACAATTTCTCTTTCACCACTCTGTAGCCCGGTATACATAGGACATTCTGGTGGCTTCCTGTGTCAGTTTTCTTACCTACCCCCATGTTCTTTTTTCCCCTCTACTGCATCACTTTCCATGTCTCTCCTCACCCTTTCTCAGCATCCCAAATAGTAATCACCCATCTCTCTCCCCACTAGACTGTGCGCCCCATGAGGACCAGGAGTCTGACTTTTTCCTCATCATACTGTCCATAGCACAGCTGGCGACAAGCATTTGATCCTCACTGAAGACCAGAATGAAGGCACAAAAGGCTGTCTTCAAGGGTCAGCCCCTACAGGAGTCCTGAGCGCGCGGTCACTACATAGGACCACCAGGTGGCGCAAACCACTTACTGCATTTCACCAGGGCCTGGATTTGTATAGTCCAAGAAAATGAGTGTATTAGACACAAAAGTTGTAAGGGGAACATGATGGTCCACTAGAATACAGGAAGAAATATTAGAACTTTGATTTAGATTTATTTTCATCTCATCTTTTTTAAATCTCTATTTTTGTGTATGTTTTATAATGTACATAGTATTTTTAGTACAGTAGTACATGTATATAATTTACAAATAAATAATTATACAATTAAGGAGGTGAACTAAGAGTTTCTTTACTGATGAGAGGCACAACTAGTGCTCGGGGAAGCACATCGGTTTGAGACCGACAGTGTTCACAGTCTGCTGTCATCACTCACCCTCACGAAGTGGAGGGCAGGACCCGAACCGAAAATCAAAGGACATTGGAGGCAGTGTGGAGAAATACAGCAAGCTCTTTTATGTTGCCACATTGCCTTTTCAATTCCATTTAAATGAACATTGACTTCCCTTGAGCAAAACAAAGAGACCAGATGGTTTGGTTACAAAACACTTCCGCTGATCCAACTTAAATAATTTGGATTTAAATCACTGCATTGCTCCACCTAGTCACATGTCCCTGCATCAAATGTGAGTGGGCTTGTAAATGTTAGGTACTTAGTTGCGAGGCTGGCTTATCTTATTAACTAAATATGTTACCACAGAGGCCAAATTGCTGGCCAAACTACAGTAATCTATTTAAACATTAGGAAGAATTGGCTCCTCAGCCACATCGAGGGTGCCTTCACCCCATCCACTTGTTGGTCTGAGGAATGCAGGTTTCATCTGTGATGGAAATATAGTAAATGTCTCTATTCTTCCCAGATATATCCTTAGCTCAGCCTTTTTGATTCCCTAGGAAAATGAAAGAAACATCAACAATCAGCAAGTTGTCATTCCACCTTTTCCGAAGACCAAACATTAGTGGCTTCTAGAACCTTCCTCCATCACACATCTTTGGGCTTGTTGACAGGTGGCTGTCTGCAAAGTGGAGTGCCTTTTATTCCTATGTGGCTGGTCTATAAAAGGTGCCACCTCTGGAGCGCATAGACCTGGTAGCACCAACATAAAGATTTAACTACACACAGGACCATGGGCCCATCCCACTCATTCCCAGGACACCCTTACAACAGAGGGGGTGGCACACACATCTTGTCTGTTTAGTCCAAAACCATCAACTGGAACAACAATTGTGAGTCACAGGTCAGCCGGAAGGGGAAAAGGCCAGGTAGGGCAAAGTCAGTACTCTCTCCACCTTTCCTCACAGAGTGTTAGGGCCACCAAGGGCCACATGGCAGCCCTTCTGACAGGCAACAGAGCTCCAAAATATGCTTTTCTTTCATCTGATTTCATCCTCTAACTGATGATAGAAGTTCCAAAACCATCTTTAAAAGAGTTCCTTCTATATATATATAACTTTTATATATATATATACATTTATGTCCATATAAAAATGGAGGCAGCAGTGGCCTCAAAGGATGGGAGGATAGGTGGGCACACATGTGAGTGGAGTCAACTTGGCACTGAGTGAGGCAGCTCATGTCCTGGGTTATTGCAGTGAGGCAGGAGACCTGCACCCTTTTGCAGAGGTGGCTGGGAAGAGGAGGAAGAGAGGACAGTGCTGGTGGTCCACAGACCTGTGGCTGGTCAACTCAAGAGGATGGAAGAGGAGAATGGGGTGAGGAGTCCAGGCCTGTCCTCACAACACAGGATAAGTGAGGAGCTCAGCAAGAAGAGGGGACCTGGGGAAGCAGTAGCTCTCCCAGTCTCTCCGTGAGAAGGTGCTAAAGCATTCATTCCCTGGCCTACAAAGTGAAGCCCCATGTGGGGTAGGCAACGAGGGCTGGGGAGAAAGTCATGGCCAGAGATGGCCCAGGATGCAAGAGGCCCAACGCCATGAGTAGCATCTCTATCTCCTTGGCCCACAGGGCTCTCCACACTCCTCTGGTTGCTTGTCAACTGCTGGAACTTGGTCCGAGCAGCCACTGGCCAGAATTGTGCTCACTGACCCCTCCAGGGCCATTTGCCTGCATGTTCACACCAGCTAAGTATCAGGCCCAGGGGTTTTGCTGCCAGTCACAGGCCCATGGCCTTGGCTGAGGGCAGGGCTTGAGTGTGTCTTCCGGAGAGAAGGATCATCCCCTTCTACGGTGGCCAGCCGAGCCTCAATCCGCTCCAGATCATCTGAGCCCACTTTGATTTTCACAGCCAGAAGATGGATATAGGTCTCATAACGGCTTTTCTGGAGAAAGGACAGAAAAAGGCCAAAAACAAGGTCAAAAGACATATAACGAAGTTGGAAAAAATATTTGTGTCTTGTATAGTCAAAAATTAATCTCAGCATACAGAGAACTCTCACAAATCAATAAAAAGGAAATAAACTGTTGAATAAGAACACAGAAATTTCACTTCCAATTTTGAAAAATATGAATAATTGTCAGTGATTTTTGGCTACCATACCAAAAGCACAGGCCACAAAAATAAAAACAGACAAATGGTAGTGCATCGAAAAATAGAAACTTCTGTACCTCAAAGGATACAACCTACAGAGTTAAATGCAATCTACAGAACGGGAGAAAATAGTTTAAAATCACATATTTAGAAGGGGTTGATACCTCAAATATATAAAGAACTCCTACAACTCAACACCAAAAAGTAACTATCAAAAAATCCAATTTAAAAATGAGCCAGGTGATGGTGCACACCTGTAATCCCAGCCTCCAGAGTCTGAGGCAGGAGGATTGCCATGAATCTGAGGCCAACTTGGGTTACATAGTGAGTTCAAGGCCAACCTGAATTACATAGCAAGACCCTATCTCAAAAAAAAAAAAAAAAGATGATGAAAAATGACCAAATGACACAAATTGATATCCCTTAAAAGAAGATATACCAAAAATAAAAAGATATATGAATGGACAACAAATGCATACAGATACATTCACCACTAATCACTAGGAAAATGCAAATCAAGACCACAGAGATATCATCTCATATCCATTACACTGGCAACTATCAAAAAACAATACAGAATAGTACTGGTGAGGAGGTGAAGAATTTGGAACCCTGTACATTGCTGCTGAGAATGTAAAATGGTGCTGCTGCTATGAAATCAGTGATGTTTCTGAAAGAGTTAAAAACAGAATTGCATTCTGATCCAATAATACCACTTTGGGGTATATATCCAAAAGCAATGAAAGCAGCATCTTGATGGTTATGTGTATACTCGTGGGTATTGTAGCTAAATGAGGGAAGCAACCCGAATATCCATCAACTGGTGAATGGAAAAACAAAATGATTAGGTGCATATGATGAAATACAATTTAGCGGGCTGGGGATTTAGCTCAGTGGCCTAAGCATCTGCCTGGCAAGTGCGAGGTCATGAGTTCAATCCCCGGTATCAAAAAAGAAATACAATTTAGCAAGGAAGCAAATTAAATTTTGAAGCATGTTAAAATATGAATGCACCTTAGCATTATGCTAAGTTACATAAGCTAATCACAAAAAAGACAAATTCTGCATGATTCCACATATATAAGGAATAGAGAGCAGTCAACATCATGGAAAAACACTGGGTACAGTGGGACATGGCTGCAAACCCAGCTATGTGGGAGACTGAGGCAGAAGGGTCCTAAGTTTGAAGACAGCCTGAGGAATTTAGCAAAACCCAGTCTCAAGAAAGAGAGAGAGGGGGGAAAAAAACCCACTGGGAATGTAGCTCAGTGGGAAACCAAGCACAAGGTCCTGGATTCAATCCCCACTATCATAAAAAAAAAAATCATAGAGGTAGACAGTGGATGGGTAGTTGTCAGGGGCTAAGGAAAGAGGAACAGGAGTTATTGTTTAACAGGTACAGAATTTTAGTGTGAGAAGGTAAAGAAGTTCCAGACACTGATTATATGACAACGTGAATAGAAGTATGTACGCACTTAAAATGATTAAGGTAGTGAATTTTGTTATGTTTTACCACAATTCAAAAAAATGTAAACCTAAATTAAAGCAGTAATAATAAGACACTGATTATTAAACCTGTCAGATTAGCAAAGATTAAAACATTTGACCAGTCCCATGTTGGTGAGGGTATGGGGAAATAACTATTAATAAATGATTAAAGGGAGTTATTGATCGATGTTAATATTAGAAGAGAGGTTTGGCAGTATCTGGGGGTCTTGCCTCAACTTCAGGGCCTCACCATAGTCAGGAGAGCCTGGAGTCCTGGAGGACTAGTGACTCATGGTCAGGGGACTCCTCTCCCCCAGCTCTGCCACAGCAGCAAGACCTTTCTTGCTTGCCTCCTTCCACTCCTGCATTAAACTAGGTGAGACTGAGAAGACCAGTTCACTGGAGCTACAGTCACCTAAGTTAGGATCCTGGCCCCTGCATTTCTTAGCCATGTTACCTCAGGTAAGTACTCTGACCTCTCTGAGCCTCAGTTTCCCCACCAATAAAATAGAGACAACAGTACAGTCCTTACAGAATTGGTACAAGGATAAAATCGGTCAATAAAAGGGAAATGCAAATCAGGCCCAATAATTAGCAAAAGATTGGTCATAGTGGCTTCTGCCATCGCTATTTTTATACTGCAGAGAGTACATGTGAGCAGACTTCAAAACACTATCAAGCTTTGTTTTTCAAAAGGTCAGACCTACCTTGGGAACACTACTCTCTACTCTGCACCTCAATAGAAAGTCAAGGTAGAAATCTAGAGACTGAGATTGGTGAAGTCCTGCCCCTCCTGCTTTAAGGACTTCCTGGCTCAGTCTCTGCCTTTCTGTTTGTCTGTCTGACCACCCCCACCTGAGTGCGGTCCAAAACAGACAAGTGCTTCCTGTTTCTTCCCCTAACCTAGTGCCCCATCCTTCCTAACAAAGGCCACACTTGCTCAGCACCACCCACAGAGCATTGTGAGGCAGAGTCAGGGTAATGGGTAGACAGTGACAGCATGAAAAGAAGGAAATTAAGTTCCTCTGTCACTAAATGCATGTGCAAGAGGAAAACAAGAGGGGCCAGGGATGTAGCTAAGTGGCACAGACCCTGCCTGGCAAGTGTAAGGTCCTGAGTTCAATTCTAGGTACTAAAAGAAAGAAAATGGAGACCAAGTGAGGGAGGGCGTTGGGTGGCCAGGCCCTCTCAAGTGTTGTGGGCTAGTTGTAAAATCTTCTCAGGAAGCTAGGCTTGTCTGGGATGGGAGGAAAAGGTGGTATTGCTTCTGTAGGAGCCCCATAGTGTTTCTGGAGAGACCCAGGTCGGGGTACAATTGTTCAATTATCATTCGCCAGCTAGACTGTAAGATTGGCCCACAGAAAGCCACTGTTCATCACTAGGATTACGCCTGCCTCCAGGAAGCACCCATAGTAGGGAGCTCCCCAAATGAGGAGCCCCTGGCTGTGGGAGGATGGTGGTGGTGGGAGGTGGAGGGGAGAACCAGCCTCCTCCTCTGGTCCCAACCTGAACCCCCCGCAATGCACCCACTGGAGGCCCACCTCAAATGTGAGATAGTGCTCCTTCAGCCGGTACTCCTCCGCCTCCTTGGACTTGAGGCCCCTCTCCACTGGGTGACACCTGTGCTCGGCCAGCTCTGCGGTCACCTGCCTCAACTTATTCTCATGAGACCGCAGCTGCTCCTCCTGCAAAGACAGGACTGTTAGGCCCAACTCTTGAGGTTGTGGGGCTAGGTCTAACCCCATACTGCTAGGAGCTGCTTTACAAAAGGGAAATGGAGGCTGTCTGGTATTCCCAAACTCATGGAGGTAAAGCTGGGCTCTGCACCCATGGAAGTGCTCCTCATACTTTCTTCCTTCCTCCCACCTTGCTCCTTCCTTCCTTTGCTCTCAGGGGCATCCACTCTCCTAAATGCCCCAACAGCCTTAGGAGAGGATGTGCCCATACACGCTCCATTCCACAGACACACCCTCGACTCATGGGAACCTCCCTCACATGCACACAGGCCAAGCATCAACCTGACCCCAGTTACCCCTGGTTCCATAGGACACATACATTCTCTCACATTTAGCCTCAGATGCACATGACAGTCACAGATCTAGAGTCATACCCAAAGATAAGCTATGACAGACAAGTACATGCCCACCCCACCCACTACAGCATACAGCCAGGCCCCTTGGTGTAGTATGCATATGCACATGTGTGGACACGTATGCATATGCGAGGGCATGGTGTGGTGTGTACTCATGTGCCTAAGTGGCATGTGCATGTATGTAGACTAGCTATGGTCTCTGTACGTGTGCACACAGGTTCTCTGGGCAGATATGGAAGCCTCCAGAGTTCCACAGACAGACAGGGGCCCAAAGGAAAAGGAACCACTGACTGACAAACAGGAAGTTTGATGCTTCCCTGCCCTCTGCCTCTCAAGTTCTGCTCCACCATCTATCTAACCTTTTCTCTCCCCAAACACCCTGAAACCCTGAAGTATTGATGAGTTTTTTGAAGGGATTCAAATAAACTATCTAAGGATAAGTGAGAACATCAAAACAGTATGTTTGCATATTATTTAAAAAAAATAACAAATGCTGGCAAGGATATGAAGAAAAAGGAATTCTTATATACTGTTAGTGGGAATGTAAATTAGTATAGCCATAATGGAAACCAGCGTGGAGGTTCCTCAAAAAACAAAAACTAGAACTTCTAGCCATCCCACTCCTGACTCCTTAAGCAGACAAAGTCAGCATGCGAAAGAGAAACCTGTATCCCATGTTTATCACAGCACCATTCACAGAAGCCAAGATACAGAATCAGGCTACAGGTGAATGGATAAAGAAAACATGGCGTGAAATACACACAATGGAGTATAACTCAACCATAAAGAAGAATGCAATCCTGTCATATTAAGTAAAATGAGCTAGACACATAGAAAGACATGGTATTTCATGTCATCACTAATTTGTGGAAACTAAAAGAAGGTTGCCTAGGGAATGGGAAGAGGGTTGGGAGGACAGTGTAGGAGGAGTGAGAGAGGGTGGGAGAGTGCTGGGCATGGTCAGTGCATGATGTATGCATGCATGGAATATCACAATGAACCCCATTTATTTTCATAGTTAACATGTCAATATTTTGTAAAGTAAAATCAAAAGAGCACTCACTCAGCCAAGGGCACCCATGTCTCACCTGTCCTTAGCTCCCTAAAACACACATGACCTCTCACACTTATGCCCAGATGCAAACAACACCAGACTCACAACCATGCCACAGGTCTGTGTCCCCCACCCCATGCTGCCCACCATAGAAGAGGTGGTCTCTGTGTGACATGTAGCCTTAGCCTCCCCACCTATAAATGGGGATGAGGCACATGCCATGGGGGAGAATATCTGTCCTTTCCTGACGTCCCCAGTCCAGGGCCAGGTGCCCTAGACTGAGAGAAAGAACTGAGGCAGTGCTATCAAATGAGTGTTCTGGGCTGGGGGCAGCAGCCTCTGTGGTGGCACCATGAGCCCAGGCACTTGTACCTGGCAAAGACGAGTGGCACAGGAGGGCAGCAGGGGCCGACAGAACTTCTTCATGGAGCTGACAGCAGCTGGGAAGGCTGGGGCTGAAAAGATGGCAGCCACCAGGTTGATCCTTAGGATCCAGGACAGCATTTCTTCCTTGCTCCTGGGGACAAGAGGGAGGAGAGGGTGCCGGTTTCTCACAATAGGACTTGCTACCCCCACACACACCCAGAACACAGTACCCAGCAATAGCCTGACACAGACAGGGCACTCATACTTTTACATAGACAGGGAAAGGATGGTAGAGCAGTTGGCTGGATGGATTTAGACAGAGCTGATGGCCCTGGAGCCCGTGAGCTCAGAAGATGACCAGCAATGGGCAAGCGACAGTTCCCCCACAGCCCTCCTGTCCTATCCCTGCTGCCTTCCCAGCCCTTATACTCTGGTCCTCAGCCTCATCTGCCCATCTCCATCCTTTCAAGCTCATCTGAAACATGAAAACCCAGTTTCAAGTCACAGAAGTGTGAAGCACAGCAGAGTGAATCAGGCATTACAGGTCAACTGGAGGCAGAATCTTCCCTACTGGACCACAGATTGAAAGTCAAGGATGATCTGTGAAGAGTCCATCGTCCCCATCCCTCAGGGATGTTGGCATCAGTGGGCAGCCCTGACGGGGCTAGTGACAGCACAGTTGCTGAGCCCCATCATGACATTTCTGATTTGGTAGATCAAGGGTGGGCCAGCAAAGTTGCATTTCTTTTTTTTTTTTAATTTTATTTATTTTATTTTTTTGGTACCAGGGATTGAACTCATGACCTCACATTTGCCAAGCAGGCACTTACACCACTGAGCTAAAGCCCTGGCCCTCAAAGTTGCATTTCTAACCAGTTTCCACTGCATGCTGAGGGCCCACACTT
The DNA here is from genome assembly GCA_004027295.1 of Dolichotis patagonum. Classification (NCBI taxonomy): domain Eukaryota; kingdom Metazoa; phylum Chordata; class Mammalia; order Rodentia; family Caviidae; genus Dolichotis; species Dolichotis patagonum. The sequence goes on from PVJX010012379.1 coordinate 47,266, forward strand.
GCAGGACCCAAAGCAGCTGCTCCCCCATGTCAAGTGGACACGCTGGCTCTGCGGCTGCGGTGCGTGGAGAGCGGGGGGTGTGGATCCTGACTGCCAGGAGAGGGCTGTGTGTAAAGTCCATGGTGCAGGGACTGAGCCTGGTAGAAACAAAGGGTTCAGAGTTTTACTTACGGGGCCTGGAAGAGGAAGACCCTCCAGTCAGCAGTCTTCAGTTTGAGCACGTTGGACTTCTTGCTGTAGTCAGAGGCCCTGGTGGCCAGAGCATGATGCACGCGAATGGCATTCTTCAGGTCACCCTCTGACAGAGCCTTGTCAGGCCTGTACTCATCCTGTGGAGCAGGGGTTCTGTCACTGCCAGGCCCTAGCTTATGGCCCCACGTGTTCCACTCTCTCCCCTTTGTCCTTCTATCTCCTCAATGATAATCACTCTAGGTATCCTTCTCCTGTACATGTCTGGTCTAGATGCCTGACGCTAAGTCTCCACAGAGTCACTGGACATTTCAAAGACCCCTCCCAAAACCTTCAGAGGCCTACATAAACCTGAGTCAGGGCCCTGACAGAGGAAGGATCCAGACCCCCTGCCAAGGCCCAGGTCCTTCCCAGAAGCCCCTGAGTGCCACAAGTCAAAGGCTGGGTGGGGCTGAGCTGGTCCTGCCTAGGACAGACTCTGGGGCAATCTCACCTTCTGCAGGTACAGGATGGTCCCTTTGAGCACCGCGTAGAATTTCTTCCAGCCACGCCTCCCACGGGGTGCTGGAGAGGGGGGCACAGGTAGTGCAGCCACAAACACCCACTCCAGTGTCTCCTACCCTGCCTCCCCCGCATATTCACCTGTGTGTGCCTCCCCAAAGGAGTGGCCAAGGGCTGGGCACCTGAGCCAACATCCCTCCCCGTGCCCCTTTCCCCAGCCTGACACCCACTCCTCTTGCCGTCCATGTCAGCGTGAGTTTTCCGAGTCAGCACGCCATGCTTGTAGGTGGTTGCACTGAGAGCCTGAGGGACATCCAGGAAAGGGTTACCACCGTCCAGAATCCGTGTCACCTTCTTTGTGCCTGTCCCAAACTTGTCATCCACCAGCTCAGACAGGGATTTCCTCAGCTCATCCTCATCACTAGGAAAGTACCAGGCTTGAGTGCCACCTCCAGGAAGGCCCATCCCCACATCACCATGTCCTCTCTCACCAACCACCCTCTATGAGCCAGTGTGGGGGTGGGCACTGGCACTAACCCCTGGGCAGACTGAAGCTGCAGCACAAACCACCTCATGCTGCCAGAGGGCAGATCAGTAGATGAAGCCCATAAAGTGTGGGCTCACCATGGGAGCCCTGGTAGAAAAGTCTAGGCCTTTCAAAGGAATAGAGGTCCCTAAGCCTCCACACAGACCCAAAGCCATAGGCTGCCTTGAGGAGCAGAGCAGGTAGGGGTTCTACCTGGAGTGTCTCATAGCTTCTCCAGCACATAGGGTAAGGTAAATGACAGTTGCCCTCCCCACTGCCAAGATCAGTTATCCCTTAAACACAGTCATACTCTCAGAGCTATAAGGAACATATGCCTCCTCAGTACAGAAAATCAGCTGTGGATACCACTGAGCCAAATTTGCAGTTCAGTCTATTTGACAGCAATGTAAACAGTATACGCTGTTTATCAAAATGGACCCAGAGGGCCAAGGATGTAACTTAGTGGCACAGAACCTGCCTTGAAAGTGCAAGGCCCTGAGTTCAATTCCTGGTACTAGGAAAGAAAAAGAAAAGGAAAGAATGAATCCAAAAAGGAACTCAATGAGCTATGCTGGCCAGCTGCGCAGGTGCTGTCAGGGGTTTGGACTGGGAAGGGTCAGCACCATGGAGAGTGGTCAGCACGCCTAACCAGCACCCCCAGCTACTCTCACTCCCAGCTCAGTCTCCCCATACCTGTGCCCAGGGGCACTACTCACATAGCCCATTCCAGCTTTTCATTCTTGATGGAATTGTAAAGGGTCTGGAAGAGAGGAAAAGAAAGGAGTTCAAATAAAGAGTCACAGAAATCCCATCTACTCCAGTAATGAGGGTGCTGAGAGGAAGCATCCTTTCAACTAATGGGCAAAGTCAGTATTTGATTCATATTTGTTGGACACATAAATGAGTGGATGGGTGGATGTATGGATGGGCGGTATTTGATGGTGCAGTCATTTACTGTCTGTCCCTCCAGGAGACAATAAGCTTCACAAAGTCAGGAGTTGCCTATTTTGCTCACCACTGAATCTCCAATGCATAATCTAGAACTCAACATGTAGCAAATGTTCTGCAGGATGGATGGAGGCATGGATGACAGGAATAGGGGTGAGCACACAGATGCATGGGGAAATGGACAGGGAAGGGCAGGCACACAGTGACTGGCTGGTGTGCGAGGCAGCGTTTGGGAGTGAAGGTATGGGTGGTGAGTGAAAGAGTGGGTATTCAGGAAGGCAAATGAGTGGCTGGGTGGGTGGATACATGAGTGGTAAAATGAATGAGCAAATGCGGAAAAGTGGTTAGGTGGATGGTGGTTTGATCTCATATACATTTCTAAATAAGTGCTTTTTCATGGCAAAGAAAACAGTTATGATACAATGTTCTCTTTTTAAGTTTTATTTTTTAATTGACAATGTAAGCGTGCATACTTACCGCCAGACTCACTATTCAACTATCCTGGTACCACAAAATTATTAAAATTTACTATCTAAAAATGAACCCATCTGCCTGCCAGAAATACTGTTTCTCTTCCCTCAAGGAAGAGAACTTACTAGGCTGCAAAGACCAAAGATCCATCCCAGGCTCAAGCCTAAAAAGAAAACTGATTCGTTTAATTCCTGGTGATGTCATAGGAATGATGGGGCTTTTCCCCACAGTGCTGCTGCTGATGGCACTGTAGTAGGAGAGGAGGTGTCATCTGTGACTACTGGTGATAGTGAGGATTGTTACTGTGACAGCAACAATAACTTCAGCATTAAAAACAAATCTCACAAAGCCTACGTAACTCAGGGAACACAGAACAATTTGAGCTGGATAGTCTCTAACTCTGTCCCAAAGTCCTGTGGCCCTGTCCCTGGTATTGAGGGTCTGGAATGCCAGGATTTGGAGGATCAGACACTTCTCTCCACCCACCCAGTGCAACCTATGGACACACTGACCCTAAGCAGGTGATACCTTCAGTAGGTCTTTGGCAAAATCTTGGCCATCATTCAGCTGGTCCAGGTTGGCAATGAACTGCTGGCAGGACATCTTCTTGCCAATGTTCTGTTATGGAGAAATTGTTCCACCTGAGAGTAGGGAAGGACA
>PVJX010012380.1:0-50559 GCA_004027295.1 Dolichotis patagonum
GTTGATGGGCACTTAGGTTGTTTCCAAGATCTGGCTATTACAAATTGTGCTGCTATAAACATGGGTGCACATAAATCACTGTGGTACGATGTTTTCAGTTCTTCTGGGAATATGCCTAGAAGTGGAATAGCTGGGTCAAATGGGACTTCCATACCCAGCTTTTTGAGGAATCTCCAGACTGACCTCCACAGTGGTTGCAACAGTCTACACTCCCACCAACAGTGCAGAAGAGTTCCTTTTACCCCACAGCCTCTCCAACACTTGTTGTTGGTAGTGTTTTCTCACTTTCAGTTTCTTATACCAGTAAGACAATGTTATATTTACACGTGTCTAATTTATTTCTTTTAAGACTATATTCTCCAGGTCCCTGCATTTAGCAATAAATGTCTCAAGTTTGTCCTTCTTTAAGGCAGAGTAGTACTTCATTGTATTTTTTTTAAAAAACACATCATTTTTATCATACTAAAGCAATATATGTGCACCCATGTGTATACAGACACACTTTGTAAAGCTAAATTTTCGAAACAACCACTTATTCTTATAAAACATCAAAAGTAGCCCCTTTGAACCAATGCAATGATAAGTTACTAGAAGGGACATGCATTAGTAACAGTTTGAATATTTACATATTGTATACTATATTACTACTTAGTAACAATGAGATAGCCATTGCTTCAATATAAAACCCAATATACAAATTATCGTACCAAGGACTTGTGCGTTGTTATATGTTGTTTTAGTTATCAAGTAAAAATATATTTCATAGAAAAATTAATATTAATAATTGTTTCAAAATACTGACATTACTGAATCAATAAAAAGTACATAGAATTTCCAATAAATGTAATTGAACATACAACTAGATATGACAATAGACTGTATTTATGCTTAAATATTAAGTGATAAGTATTAATCACTAAGGTGTACATTTTCATCTTAAAATCAGAATCAGCTAATGGATGAAGATACAAGGAAAAATCTTAGTTCAGGTAACAATGGAAAAAACTCAGATTTCATATTTATTTTATATCCAGTCACTTTTCAAAATTATTCTTAGCCATTCAAAGACTGGTTTTTAAAATTTCACTTTGTATCCAGGAAACATCCTTAATTTTCAAAATCTTCTTTAAGTAATATTTGTAAACATCACATGTCATAGCACTGTCATTTACATTTGTACCAAATAATCAAAATAAATAAGTAAGGGACATTGATGAAAATAATTTGTCACTAGATAGGTCAGCTCTCTTACTACTAATAATAAAACTGATATTTATATACCACCATTTGTATAGAATTTTCACATCATCGCTAAACATTTATTCATTAATATCTTCAATATTTCTATGCATTAGTTAGCAAACATTCATCTCCATTTTACTGATTAATAAAGCAAATTCTAACTCAGAAAATGACATGAACCTAGCAACTCTAACTCAATATTCATTTCCATCCACCATGGAGAAGAGAAAAATATAATACATCTATTATGAAATAATCTGATTGCACCAATTGTACAATATCCAATTGGCACGTGGTCTTATCTATCTAGTCCCACCTTTTTGTATGCGATCCAGTCAAACACTCTGTCAATGTCTGTTGCTCGTTGCACCTCCTGGGACACTGGATGGGAGCTGGCCAAACCATCAAGCAGCATCACTTCATGCAGAACATCTGTCAGAAACCTCTGTTTTTCCTGAAGTACAACAGATAATATAATATTACAGGCCATTCATGGTTAAAATATAATGTGCAAAACACACCAACATAGTCTGGGTCACATAAATGAAGATATTCATCAGTACTATATGGTGAGACAAAAATCTTAACAGAGTCAGCATATTAAGTACCCCCATAATTCTCTAAAATAGAGATAGCACAAATGAATCAAAAACCAACGGATTGCAATAGGCCCTAAATACTATACATGAAAAACAGGGAACTCTGTTTCAGCAGTGGTTAAAGCAAATTTGGAAACTAACACATACGAAAATGATAAGATGCAGCCTTACTATGCCTTCTTCAGGACTGGGACCACAATTTACTCCAAAATACCTTTTAGATAAACTGAATATAAGAATATTATTTTGCCATTTAACATCACTTATTTGTAGTCCATTGGGACAGCTCATTCCCCATAAGCTTATCCCTGCTCTATATGCTTTCTGAAAGAAATCCAAGAGACAAAGACATACAGTGAAAGACACTTTTACATCAATTCACAACACTTACCAATGTATATGTGAATTTAGAACAATGAATACAAAGTAGACTCGTTAGGTATTAATAATCCATTTGCATTAGTGAAAACAGATAAAATTATAAGACTTCCAGTCTCTGCATGCTGACACAATAGTATTTGTTCTAATAAAACAGATTGATTATGTTATAAAAAAACTGTAAAAATAATGTGATCCTCTGTTGTTTGTTTTAAGAAAATCTGCTTTAAAGAAATAGTTTGGATTTCTTTCTTTCTTTCTTTCTTTTTTTTGTACTGGGGATCAAACTCACAACCTCACACTTGCCAGGCAGGCACTTATGCCACTGAGCTAAAGGTGGCCCCAGTTTGGATTTCTTAGCAAAAATGCTATTCTTAGCTTTCCTGGAATTCTGCCTTCACTGATGGAGGAAGGAAAGGAAAAAGAAGTTACAAGAGATAACAAGGGCTAAATAATCCCTAAAGAATTGGGACCTAAGATGTATCATTCCAGAGATTAAAGGTTCCAACATTTAAATTGTGCTACCTAATTTGGAATTTACTCTAAGAGCCTCCTAGTTTTGAGATAGCAGATAAACAACAAGTTATTTCTGAATCCTATTTTTCAGATGAGAGCGCCAATCTTGAAATTTAAAAAATGAACACAAAGTTTATGCTAAGGAAAGAGTAGTTAACTGGATATATATATATATATATAAACTCTGGCTTTAAAGAATATTTTTTTCATCTTCACTTACTCAGTGACTTAATATGTTTATTTAATAATTTGAATAATTAGCTACCCAACTGTATTGTGTGAAGTGTATTTGGCAACAGCTTAGCCAGCACTGTCTCTAACACTAAACTAGACTCTGACCCCTGTATGAGACCTTACTATAACTTTTGGGGAGACTTAAAATAAGAAATTTAAACATTAATCTTATTCTTAAAGTTTTAAATCATCATTCTTCTCTCCTTAACTTTTACGGGGTAAGGAAATGAATTTGAGAAGTACAATATTAGTTTATGTCACATCCCTAAGATGCCACAGATGAAGTTCAAATATAACCTGAATTAAGTGACAAATACAACATAAACTAATTATGAGCAAGGCACCATTCCTAGCACCTAAAAACAACCATATATATACACATACAAAAAAAGACCAGGCAAATGACTTTGGAATTAGAGAATAAGGGAAAAATGATCAGCCTCCAGCACTGACAAAAAAAAAAAAAAAAAAAAAAGAATCATACAATTCCAAAATAAAGCAGAAAATGTTCTCTTTAAGCAAATATGTAACTCTGTTACTTAATTTAAAAATACACATCTTCTGGGAATTTAGCTCAGTGACATAAGCGCCTGCCTGGAAAGTGCTAGGTCGAGTTCAATCCTTGGTACAAAAATAAATAAATAAATAAATAAATAAATAAATAAATAAAAAATAAAAATTAAACTATCTGAGGTTAGAATTTGTGGAAAAAATTATGAAATATGTAATATTCATTCAGCTTGAGCAATGAACACCTTGATTACCAAGAAGTACTAACTGAAGATATGAGACTATGCTGAAGACAAAATGATACTCAGCTCTTAAATAGTGTTTTACTGCCCCACTGCCAACCATTCAAACATCTAAAGTCACATGTAAAAAGAACTTAAAACAATGCCTTATTTCAATCTCAATCTTTAATACTTAGCAAAAATCAAAATTTATCAACATTAAAATTTAATAAATGCATCTTTGTCTTGCTAATGATGTAATGTTAAAGTGGTATAAAATAAATGGCTGTGTAATTTTAAAAATAAAATCTAAATTTCAAAGAAGTAACTTCCCTATTAAAGTAAATATAAATTATATAATATTAAATTATTTCAAGCTTCTGGGGAAAAATGAAAATAAACCTTTGCCTAATTAATGGAATTTTAATAAGTAATATTTTAATTTAATGGGGTAAAGTTATTAAAAAAATACCATCTTCTAGTCTGTTAGGGAGAACTGTATGATATGATGGAGTAGAAAACTTATATGCATAAAGAGGGTAAGAGTTTAGAGTAGGTAGTATGGAACCCTAGCAGGGTACACTCACAAAACACAGAAAAAAAGAATATCTGAAACTGAGGGGCGGGAGAGAAAAACTTGGCAGATCACACCCAATTTAACAGAACTACAAAGACCTTCCAAAAAAGAAAATATAAATATTTCATAAAGACCTATGTAACTATTATATAAACAATGATCATATCTCATCGGCCCTGGTTAGAGTTCTCATCATTATCAATAGCAACACTGACAATAACAATTGTGAAAATTATTAAGTATAAATTAATTACTTGAGATTCTGAATTTGAAAATGAAGTAAGAGCTAGCCTAGTTCTAATGTTGCATCAGAGATAAAACAAAATATTTGATCACAATGAAGGAAAATAATAGTTTTCCACTATATAGTAGCAGTGTTAAAGGGATTGTAAGAAAAAAAATCTACAAAATACAATTGTTCAGTTTTTCTGGAAGGAAACTTTTATTTTACTCTTGAAGAGCTCTTTAAATTTGGTATTTTTTTGTGTGTGTGCGTGTGCCTATTGAGTCAGGGAAAACTATATAGTGAATATTCAACAATTAGTTTTTATTTTACTTCATATTTTAAGGTCACTGTCATGGCTTGTGTCTAGATGTCCCCCCAGAGCCTCATGCAGTCATTGAGGCAGACTTCTAGAGTGTGTGATTGATTCATGGTGTAATGTTGGGATCTGGGTGTAAGTGCTACATATGTCCTGTGGTAGGCAGCTTGCACACAACATAAGGGACAGAAAGAGTCTTCTCTGTCCCTCCTTTGCTCTTCTTGCTTTTGTTGCCTGCTGCTGCCTTGAACTGTTGCCCTTCACCATGCCTCCCTGCCTTGCAGCCAGCTGATTATGGACTGAAACCCCACAAGTTCTTTCCTTCCTCAATTTTGAACATCAGGTATTTTATCTCACAAATGAGAGAAAAGTAACCAAAATAGTCACCATGATTGGTCACCTATGACTTTCAAAAAGCAACACAATAAAGCAAAATGGAGAATTTAAAAATGTGTTTTAAACAAATTCAGCGTTAACAGTAACCTTAAATCCTGCCACCTTACTGCTGACACTCTATAGTATTCTAACCTCATTACAATAATATCAAATACATCATTTTATTTTCACCTATTTTTACAAATACACTGCACATGAATTATTGGAGAACTATTCAAAGGCATTAGAAAAAATAAATGAGAGTAAATGCACAGAATTGATAGTAAACATACCCTAGAGCTTCCACTTTATTTATTTATTCATTTCTTCCATAAATATATATTAAATTTCTACTCCATGCCTCAAACTGTGTCATGGTTAGAGAACAAATAGATGTCTGAACCTTAGTTCTTAACCTTAAAGAACTCAAGAGCAGAAGCAAAGGTACAATAGAAAGATATAAAAACAGCAAACTGTATCATAGTACAGAGGATGATAAATTATTTCAGAAGGGCTTCACAGGGGAGACAGTGGGCTTTTGAAAGATGAACTGTTAGAAAAAAGGGGAAAGGAACAGATAAAAGGCAAGTCCAAGGCAGAGGAAACATGCAAAAAAAAAAAAAAACCATTCTGAATCCTCAGTTATCAGGTTGAAGAATTCATTCTTTCCAACTAAAGACCAGAAAGCATTATGATGTGATTAAGAGAAGTATCTTGGGAAAATTAGCTATATTTAGAATACAGGGTGGCTTCATACACATGGAACCAGGAGACAGGAAGGGTCTACTACACTAAAAGGAAATGTGATAATGACACATTAGGACAGAGTACTGCTGAAAGACAGTTGGATCTGAGACATAATTAGAAATTAGAAATATTGATAACTTTATGTCTCGGTCATCTGAATACGTGGAGAGAAAATATGAACAAATAGCTGGCTTTTAAAAATTCATGGTATTTTAAAAAAATAAATTGGTATTAACAGACATGGAAAAGTGGAAAAGCTGTATTTTGAAATACAAACTGAAAAGATCAGTTTTAGATCTGTCGCAAGGAATATCACCGGGAGCATGAAAAAGAGGTGTGCAACGCTCAACTCAACGTATAAGCCGGGGCCTAACAGGCAAGTGTTAAAATTTCTTTGTCAATACATAAATATGTAGATGAGGTTTCAGAAAGAATTCATCCTTTTAAAAAACTACTTTCATAATAGAATTTCATATGTTGGTATTAAGGATTATAGTGAAAAGAGTTAAGAATCCTTGTCACAGCATGACATAAAACTAAGGAGTTATATGTCTAAATATCTCAATATGGCCTCTGCCTCTGTATGGTAAAGTCTAATGATTTAAAAGAAAACATAACTGATCTAGCCACAATCACAAGAGATGGGTGGAAAGACAATTAAAGGAAAAGGTACAAGCAAGTTCCAGTAGGGATGCTAAATAGTTTTAGTGAAGAGCGATGTGAGGCAGATATCTTGACACCAGAAGAGACAGACCAAAAAAAAAAAAAAAAATCAGAATCATGATTAAAGAAAAATACATCAAACCAGAGACAAGAAGATGAGATCTAAGACTAGGGCAATTCAAGTAGTGTTGGAATATACACAGGCATAGAGAAAAGAAAAAAAGAAAAGTCTCAAGACAGACATGGGTTGTATCAGAGCAGTCACAAGGACTCAATTAATTTTCTAGGAGGGTGGATCTGAACATAAATGACTCTTCCAGTATTCCTAGGAGAAAAGACAAGCACACTGCTGCAAAGTTGGTGAAAATGCTTTGAAGTGGAAAAAAAAAATGTCTCTCACTCACTAGCTGCATGACCTTGAGCAAGTTGCTCAAACTTTTTAAACCCTGACATCCTCATCTGTAATCATGTGTGGTTGCAAAGATTAAATAAGTGAATCCATTCTGCAAATATTTATTAAGTACGTTTTATATCTAAAATTGTATGACCAGTCCTGAGGACAGGAAGATACAAAGAAATGGAGTCTTCATTCAAAGATGTAGGAGGGCCAAAGGTGAAAACAAATATTAAAATACAAACCATTTTAAGTAAAACTGTAAGCAGATTCAGGACATAGTGTGAATACACTGAGAAGCTGTGATTTGTTCTGCCTGAGTGAGGGCAGGAAAAGCTTCTGAGGTGATACTTCAAATTGAATTTTTAAGGATGATTTGATCAGAGAAAAGGGTATTTTGGACTAAAAGTGATTCATGGAAAAAGTCAAGGAAAGCTTGCAGCACGGTTTTGCAGCACATCTAGAGTTTTGTATGGCACGAATCATGGAATGAGTTACTATAATGAGCATAAAGAGATAAACAAGGACAAGATCATCAAGGATAGTCTACGCCAAGTCAGGAAACGAGTTAGGAAGTGACATCAACAGGTCCACGAACAGAGAGTGAACTGACTGATGAGCAAATGGAAACAGAGAAACAGAACAGTACTGGGTAGTTATGAACAAGTATTATACAACATGAGCTTTGTGATCACAAAATATATCAATTACATCTTTAAAATGTAGCCAAATTTTATGCTAATCAGTGGTAATCATACAAGCTATTTACTTTAAAATCCCAAAAGCTATGAATTAAATACAGATATAAACAGAAATATAGACATAAGTGTGTATATAAATATGTCTTTAGATATATAAGCATATATATGTTTATCTGTATGCAAATATTTCCTTTTCTGAATAATTTCAAGTTTATGTAAAACAATATTTTCTTACAGCTTTCAATGTTCACAATGTTGTATCACACAGATATAAAGGCAGTTTTCCATTTTATAACTCACACTAATAATAATGCCTGACTGAAATTATTGGAGCAATATAGTCTAATTTCATGAATCTTTACTGCCTGTTTTCTATACAGAGGCCGTGTACTGTAGTCTGGGGAACTCAACTGAGGCCTCCAACTTAATGTGATGGCTCAGTATTTGTAGCATCTGTGGAGCTTCATGAGAGTAGAGAATGGAAATAAAGTTATGGGTACAAATGCTTTGAGTCTCTGTGACAGTGTTGATTCAGCCTCAACTGATTTATCATAAAAAGAAGAAACAAGATATGACATGCGATTTGTGATTTATCTGTCTGAAAAACTGGCACTACCACATGAAAACAGGTTTACCATTCTATAGGTTAAACAGCATGCCACATGAATCAATACTAACCCGAACCTCTTGCTATGGAAGGGTAGAACAAGCAATAGAGGTATACTTAACATTGCAGAGTTGGAATTTTTACTCTGGTTTTTTATGACCTACTCAAATCATGACAAGAGGTTAAAGCAGACAAATATGAACAAGAATTCAAACGAGAAGTTAATACACAGGGGAAATGTTCATTGAAGTTTTATCCATGTAAAATGGTAGCAATGTAATGTTGCAACTATCATCTTTTGTAAACACATAATAAATACATCATCGTTTTTGCGAAACTGTCTGTACTGTAAGTTTCCCATGTCATTAAGATATCTTTACTCTATAAATTTCATATTGCTGTCATGTTTTTGTAAGGTTCTAAAACGTCTGAAGGTATTTTCAGCTTTCCAGCTGATACTTACCTAGATATACTTAGGAAGAACTGTGTCATCTTTTACTTGACTAATTCATATTTTATGCATAACTAAATCATACTGATAGAAGAAAAAAAATTAAAGAGATAGTGAAAACAAATGTTTTTTACATAGAAATGTATTTTAAAATTAAAATTTCAAAATCTCATGTTTAAAATACACATGCCTGATTTTAATTATATTTATCTGTAGCTTGTTACAGTACTTTATATTAAAATCAAACTTGTGAAAAGATACCTATATACAGTAGGCACTGAAGAATTTCAAAGGATCACCATTGGTGCCCATAGTAAAGCAAACACTATACCTAAGAGTTTGTATTTGTGTGCATAACCTCTCACAGAAAGCATCACATCAACACCAAACTGTAAGCCTCTTTATTGATATAACATTATTGTGGGATTTCACATAAACCTTAAAAGTAAATAAAACAATGTGTTTCATATGTTCTTATTTTTTTAAGTATTAGCCACATCTCATCCACGGCTAAACCACAAATTCTCTAAGAAATATTAATGCATACACTACAAAGGCAATCATATTTCTAGAAGATTACCTGAGAGGATTTTATAAGCCTCCTAGAACTCCAGATAACCCTCGGCACATGTCTTTATGATCCACAATACTCTCAAACAAACAGAGAAAGTAGATTATACTGTGAATCACTTCAGTGATGACATCCTTCAGCTGCTGATGTTTTGTTTTTAGCATCCAAGCTGAATATGTCATGTCTGATTTTATCCAAGATGTGATACAGCTAAAGGAAATGCTAAACTGGAACACAAAATGTAGTGCATGACATACAACCACACTCTAGACTTGCAAGAACTATAAACATAAAGCAATATTGATATGGTGGAAGTTCCTATCTTTCATGTTTTCATTGATTATGATAATCCTGAATCTAACAGAACAATCATGCATGTGCGTCACAGTGTCAAAGTAATAATTTGAGTAGCTTGTTTAATAGATCATTCTACTACTAGCATTGCTCTCAAAAAAATCACTGTGAATAGTAATTTCCATATGCCATGTATGTCACTTTTGTTGTTGTGAATTTCTGATACTTTCACTGTGTCTTTCACTTACTCGATATAATTTGTTGTGCTTCTAACTTAATTTATAATCTCAATATCCTTTCTAGCTCAATAAATGAATGTCTAATGTCAGCATAAAAGTTACAATCTTTCATAAGAGATGTGTTCACCCTCATTCTATAATTTTGTGTAAGTTTTGGCCATACATTTTTGCTGAATACTTTAAGCATGCCACAATTTGGTGCTGAGAAATGCTGTGAAATAACCTCTAGCTTAATAAAGCATTCCATCCTGTGAGAGACTTATTTCTCCTTTGCTAGTTAACACGAATTCTCTCCTGCTCTTCCAGAGTGTCACTTCAGGAACCTATCCATAGATTTCTATTTCTGACAGGTACTGCTTCCTTCATCTTTTCAATACTATCTCTGCTTTGGCAAGAAGATATTTTCCTTCTTCACTGTGCTTAATTTTTTGACAGGCTGATGAGACATTTCAATAAAATTAAATTTGCCAATCAAAACTTTAAAAAAGCTACACACTCATTTCTCATATCCATCACAAGGAGTCATTACTATCTGGAAGACAAAGAAAGTAGACTCATTAAGGCACATTAATATTTCATTGGTAGTACGTAATTCAGAGTATTTTAAAATAGATATTGACTAATCATTTTAACAGTTTCCATTTGTGCTTAAATACTAATGGAAACATTCTCATAGCATTCAGGTCTGGAAGGATTCCCAGGGATCAATGGATCAGTTCCTGAAAATATGTTTATCAAGTGACACTATTTTTATGTTATTTTAATTTGTGAAATAAATAATAATTCAAATAATCTTAATTCTGGAACAAAATTCTTATTAACTTAATGACTGGATTTTACAAAATGGCATGTTAATTATATAAATAGTCTGTTTATCAAATAACCTAGCCAGATAAAAACTTTATAAGTGTCAGATAAGAACAGTCTTTATGCTTTCAATGGAAAGAAAAGACACTAGTTTTTAACTTGAAATATTTAATAAAGTATAACAAGCAACAGCATTCAACCTTCATTATTGAAAGCCCAGAAAGTCAATCAATTCAGATGATATATATATTTAGATATATATTTGAATATAAATATATATTTAATTGCATTTTAAAATAAGTTAATTACATATTTATAAAATGTTAATCTTCAAGAGGCTGAATCTGAAGCAGCAAAGCATTAATAAAATGCAAAAGTTTAAAAATAGTACCATCTCAAGCTCATTCAGAAAAGAAATAGTTACATCTAAATTATCTGTTGTTATTTAAAATGCATTGTATTAAAAGCAATTTTTTTTTTTACTGGGGATCGAACTCATGACCTCGTGCTTGCCAGGCAGGTGTTTATGCCGCTGAGCTGAATCCCCAGCCTTGGAAACAATTTTAAACCTTAAAAATAATACCATATTCTTAAGTACCAAATACTAAAAATAATAATGGTAACAGCATGGCAGCACAGGTATTTCATACCTACTTTGAAGAGAGAGCAACAAGAGGAAGCAGTTATTAAGTGGCAGAGAGTCAAATATATAATCCATGGGATGAAAAAAGGAATTAACCTTCATTCTAGGAAATAATAAAAATAATATAATAAAACTAAACTGGCAAAATAGAGCTGTGAGGCTTTGAGAGCATTTGATGTTTCCTTCTCTTCAAAGAAATTTGCAAAAAACTAGGCATTCAAAAAGGCTCATGAGTGAAAAATGAACAAATCCATATACATAATCTCTGAGAATAGTGGTCATTTTGAAACTAAGAAGTGCCAATATGATGTTTAGCAAATGGGAAGCCAAATTATTTATAGGCCTAGTGAGTAATATCAGGATAACGTGTCATCTCTCAAAGTCAAAGATTTTTTTAAAAAGCCTCTTGTAGTCTTAAGAGCAGTGCAACTAACTTTGTTTAGGGCGGTTTTTAGGTTTTAATCAGTCACAAAAAGTGTATCATGTTCCAAGTACTTCACATTGAACCAGCCACGTGGATAGTTAGGAATACAATGTAATTAATGTCAACTTTTGCTCTTAAAAGGTAGTTGATCTAAACCTGTCTTTCATCAAACAACTCAGGAAAAAAAAATATCACCACCACTCCAACTAGAAGAAAAATAGTTGCTGTTCAGAGTAGACAACTATCATCCAAGAAATGCTGTAATTTTACAGAAAACAGCAGAACTCAAAGCAGAATTTACCTGAGCAGAAAGATACCTAACATCTAAACAAAAAAAATGTCCTCTGTGACTAAGTCTGAGCAGATACTGGAGTATGTGCTTGGGCCGTGTACTGTTTAAAAAAGGGCTGGGGTTATCGCGCCATGGTAGAGCTTTGGCTAACAAGCGTGATGTCATGGACTCCATCCTCAAAACTACAAGGAGGAAGGAGAAGAGAAGAAGATGAAGGAGGTAAATGTCCTTATTATTCCAGGATTTAGTCAATCCTCTCAGATTAACTGGGCCAAAATTTATTTTCAAAAGAAAAAATATATATATACATGTGTGTGTGTGTGTGTGTGTGTGTGTGTGTGTATAATATATATATATATATATATATATAGAGAGAGAGAGAGAGAGAGAGAGAGAAAATATGAAGAACCTGAGGAAATTGGAAATTTATGGCTTTGCGGTTTTGCTACTCCACAAATAAAGCAGCTGTTGACAGGGGCGTGACTGGTCAACTAAGAGTCAAAAATGAAAAAGAAAATAAATCCTAACTGTATTCATACTGCACCCAAAAAACTTCAAATAAAATGAATGTATATAAGAAACCGATATACAGCAGTTTCATACTAATATTACCATGAGATGTATTCCATAGAAACTAGCACAATGAATGGCTCATTTTGGGTGTTTGTTAAATCTGTGAATTTAAGTAGGATGAATGAAATGAATAAAATGTATGAATGAATAGAAACGGGAAAAGTCCCACCAGTAAAGCACACTAATTCACAGAAAATTATTGAGCTAGTGTACTGTTCACAGCACTTATGAACACACCACTGAGCTATAAATAAAACCTGAAAATGAAAAAATAATATTAGTAAAGGTATTAATTGGGCACAGGTGTCCTTGAAAAAGGTTTGGAGAGGAATTTCCACATATCTTCATTTTAAAGACAAATGTGACACAAACTGCTAAAAATAAGATTTAAATCACTATAATTTTATCGCATCAATTAAAGTAAAATATAAAAGCTAAAGAAATAAAAATTTTCAAAATGGTGGCCCTTGATTTATGAATGGTAAATCAACAAAGTTTATTCAGCTCAGAGTCAAAATATAATCTACCAAAAATCTTTGGTATTCATGATTGAGGAGAGCTTCTGGCAGAATGATCTAGTCAATGTGATATTCTTCCTGCTCTTTTAAAAAAGACAAGAGAGATGTACACCCTAAGATACCCAACAAAATGTCCTAGCCCCATTTCCCAGTGAGCAGAGATAAGTAGTGTTTAAGGGTGCACAGTGCTACATAGGTTTTTATTATTAAAACTGTCACAAAAGCAACTGAGGCAATGGTTTCATTAATCTCAATTTTTTTTCTCTTTTAAAAGAACAAGAAGTTCTGTTAGGTGTTTACATTTGACCACTTTAAATCACTACTTTTACTTTTTATGTTTTTGTCTATTAACATCGCGGCATTCAAACTAATCTTGATAAAAGGAGGGAGAGCTTATAAAGTGTTATGGACCAAGAGGGTCACTCTTTGCTTAGAGATAAGTTGTATTATAATGTTTTCTTAGCAAATAACTGTCTGGGTAAAGATAATTACTAATTAGAAAGCTAATGGTCTATTCCTTTGTTGTATTCTAACAAAAATTTGGTTATGTTATTAGAGACTTTGTGAAGCTAATTATTCTTTGAATAGAAAAACACTCAATAATATCAGATACTGAACAATTCATGTATTATAGGAAGAATTCATGTATTATATGAAGACAATATTTTTAACAGGGATAGTGAAAGTGTTTGAAAAATAGTAGTATAATTTGCTCTGGCCAATATTATATATTTAGGAACATTGATGCCTCAAGAGCATTTAATCAGCTTGGTGTAAGTTTATGGCATGTCAAACTTTTAATTTTTCAATAATATCTGACAACTTTTTAGCAAAGCTACAGTATTCTGCTTACAAACTTTTCTTACCTGAAGAGATAATAGGTAAGCCAATTTTCTCTGCAATATTTCTAGACATAAGAAAGGATGGTCTTGCATTATTGTTGAGCTTCAGGTTCACTATTAGTTTTCTTCTTAGAGAGTGTCTAATCCTATAAATTAATCAGTTAGTTTTGAAATCCTAAGGAAATGCAGAATGACCTTGACATCATTCAAATCTAAACACAGAAGAAATACACTATTCCACGTGGAATGCTCATTTATCTTTTATCTGTAGACTTAAAAGTATAAAAAAAACTGAAACAATATCCTTCTGATCAAAATGACTTCACTTTTTTAAAAAAATCATCTTTTAAAAATATGAAATTTTCAATTCATAGTTTTGTTTTAAATTTTAAAACTCCATACAAGGAAAACTGTGAGTGAACTCAACTCAGAAAAACCACTCAGGCACTTACCTGAACAGATACATGTGAATATATAAGAATACTAATGAATTATTCTTTTTTCTTTCCTTTCTAAAAATATCATACCTAGCCAAAACTACTCTTCCAAAATGAGACTTAACATCACTTGATAACATTGAAGCTCTTCAAAAGTTTCCATTTTCCAAACAACTGTGAAGCCATCCTTGATTTTTATTCGAAAAGTACATGTGGAAGAAAAGTGTGAATATATTAAATATTCATCATCTATAGCTTTAAACTCAAAAATAAATCCGTGCTACAAAGCTTCCACGTCAGTTAATACACTTTAACAATTAAATGACAGTCCAGCTTTACTTATTCTTGGTAACAGATGCCATAACGTGGTTACTAACAAAAGAAGATAATATATAAAAAGAATGGAGTTAGTCCTAAAATGAGGGAAAATGTAAACACAATCTGTTATTGTATTTAGCCTCATTGAAAGCCATTGAAACATGCTAATATAACAGATGCAGCTCCCAATGTGAAGTTGTTTCTTGCTAGGAAATTCTTAATATTTTTTCACTCACTATTCTTTAAAATCCAAGTCACAGGCCTGTTTAACACTAACGTTTTATATATTACCCTAATTTGTGTTCTCTTGGAGTTTGAGCATAATCCTCACTGCAAAGAGTATTAGGATGCATTAGGACGCCTCCCGCCCTTACTTTGAGTGCAGATAGGACACTGGAGACAGTTTCCTCCGATGGCATTAGCTGCTGTCCTCATTGTAGCACTCTGTCCATTTTATATTTTCCTTATCTTTGTTATAGTCCCATTACCGCCAATGCCAAAAACTGTTGTTCACTAATCCCCAAGAAAAAGCCACCTTTCTCCCAGAACAGGAGCTGCAGGCCTCCAGTTCCTCCCCAGTGGGAAAATACCTTTTCTCTTCTAAAAACAAAGTGTTTTCAGTAGGAAAAATAATGCTTGCAGAGCAGGGAAAAGAGTAAAGGAAAGCACAGTCAAAGAAGAGGTTTGTTTTGAAGACTGAAGCCCTCAAGAGACCTAGGCAGTCAGTCCTGCTCTCCTTCTCTTTCAATGTAAATGTCACTTTTAAGCTACTGAGCAGGATCAAAAAAGTCCACAGACCCTTGAGACTAAGCCTAAGAAGTCTTTCATAATTTTCACATTCAGTAGCTGAGAGTCACCTGAGAATAAAATATCATAAACCAGTTAAAAACAGTTGGGTTACTTTCTAATTTAATAGTCCTCAAGATTTAGATGCCACATAAGGGCTTTGATTATAATAGACAAACACAACTAGACAAGAAACCAAGAGTATATTGTATGTATATGTTTATTTAGTAGCAGGAACTTACAAGGTGAGATCCAAGTCGATTTGTGATTTCTAAATGTTCTACCTCTAGTCCCACAGTTTTACTGAACAAATATATTTTTATTTTATTGAATCACAGGAAATAGCAATAATGTATCAACTACTATTAGAATGTATATTAAATAAGTATAAAGCTGTGTGAAAGCATTTTCCATTTCAGATTTTAAAAATAAACAGCTAACCAAGTAAAAGATTAGCCAAAACCAAATTCTTTTCTTTCTACTTTTCTGATTCCCACCTTTGAATAAATGCTCATTATGATTTAGAATAATCAAGCAATATAACTTTAAATTTAACCCAGAAAAATTTAGCTCAGTAAGCTCAATATTTCAATATGTTATTTTTTTAAATCTTCTTTAAAAAATGAAACAGTTTGAAAATAAGTATGATTTTATTCCAATATCTGTTATAGTCTAACAATTTTTGTTGAAGTATATTACAATACTGTTCTAATGACAGGAATGAATTTTTACTGTTTCAGTCTTACCTATGATAGAGACAACTGAGAACATTTGTAAAAGTTTTAGGCAATACACTTTTAGATAGTCTAAATATTTCACATAATGGAGTTTAGATGCATGACTCTCCATTAATAGTTATCTTTGTGCCTAGTGTTCTTTTAAAAATTTGCAGAGAATTCCCAGTCTGCAGAGTTTATCATCTATAACTTTAAAAGCTATTGCTATGGGAGGCTCAGTAGCATAGCAGTCCCTTTAATAAAAGGATATACACTTATATTTAATGATTCTCATTTTAGAAGCACTTCCTAACATTGTTACACTCTAAAGACTGCAGGTGACGCCTACATGAAATACTACAAACACTGTGATGAAAAGCTATACAATATACATGGAGGTGTGTCTTGGTCTGAGTCAGCATCATACATATAAATAAGTTCTTCACAGCATTATTGTATTAAAATAATTTTCTCATATCAAAATGATGTTATCACTGACATTTTCCCAAAGGAAATGACCAAGAATTCTTGAAGAATATGTCGTGTAATATGTTGTTAGACTTTCCTTTTGGTTCTCTTTGAGGAAACATAATAAGACTTAAATAACTACCATCAATAATATACCATGTAATAAACTATTAATGTTATCTAATAATAGACATCATCTAATAACACGAACAGCCAATGTTGATAAAATAACATTATGCAAAAACACAACTTACCCCATGATATGTGTCCTTATACCGAAATTGAGAAAGCTGCATGTAATTATTTTGACACCTCTGCTTGTGGAATGATACATTATCTGTGTCACATATTCCTACAGAATAGTTTATGTTGCCACTATAGATAAAATTGATTTGGTGAGATTAGAGATAGACATAAAATTCGTAGAAATTATTTTGTAACCTACACACAAGCAATATAAATCTAAGGTGTCAAAACATATTACGGGGCTGGGAAACACTAGAGCACCTATACTTAAAATCAATGCACTTTTCTACTGGAGCACTCGGCTCCCAGGGCCATGATGCTGTCTCATATTTGTAGGTGCTCAAAGGTTTTCAAAGACCTCACAAAAATTATGGGCGTCAGTACAATTATCTCATTTTTCAAATACGGATGAGCTACAGGTATAATTGCTTCATTAGAATATGAATTTCTTATCTCCTATCCATTCTCTTTACCTTACTGTCTGCCTGCTCAGGGGCCCAAGGGAGATTTTCACAGGTGAGGTCACAGGCGAAGTAAAATAAACGCACCTGTGCAAAGCATCAGCAACAGCCAGGGAGTATGGAGCAGAGCAAAGAGCCAGAGCAAAAGAGCTGCCTGTGTCTTTATTGTGTAAATTTTAAACAAGTTGTTATCTCGTATTTACATTTTGTACAGCGTTGTAACCGTTGAATGCACGTTTGCCTGTGTTAAGACAGTTACATAACTATATCCCACTGTGTACCTGCATGAGACAAGTGGAGTCTTGTCCTCAGGTTGCCCTTGAGGTTTAAAGCTCTCTCGGTGGTTCCCCACATCTCACCCCTCCAAAAGGGGTGTATAAATGTAACATTTTATGCCTAACAAGCACAAATACCTCCCTGTATTGTGGTTAACAAATCAAGAACCATGTGGTTTTGCAAAACTACTTTCTTCATGTGAATAGTTTTATCCACAAGCAACATCAAAGCCTGGTATGTAATATTTAAGGTTAGCATCCTAGGCTGAGCGAGGACTTCATCCTGGAGGTCTAGGTTTATAGTCCTTGCCCCTGGTCAGATGCTTTTTCTAGCAGTCAATCACTGCAATGCCTGGTCAAGGCATCTGGTAAGTCATTTCCCGGCACGAGGAGGGACTTACGTCCTGAACCATAATACCTCATAGAGTCAGCTTTTTGGCCACACTCGCACACGTCTCATCACAGGCTAGCATACCTCTATCTGTCACAAGCCTGCAAAGCAATGTAAAGTGTTGCTGATTCCCAGTCAGGGAATACCAGCTCTGGGTGCCCTCCCACAATTGTGACCAAAGCCCAAACAGGATGCCTTTTTGCCTTAGGCACCAGACACATCCATCATCATCTGCAATGACAGAATAAATGGCGAGTAAGAGCCAATGACCCATGGGACTTGCACCCATGCAGCAGCCCTCTCTGAGTCCCAAAAAGCAGCTTCCTCTGCACCCATCCAGTAAGCAGCTTCTGCAATGTCTATCCATGCTGTGCCCATTTTGGTCATCTGGTATAAGGAGCACAGCAGGGTATCTAGCTGCGGTACAACTGCCAAAAACCTAGTGAGACCATCTATGCCTGTAATTGGTATATTGTCATGGTTCTGGTCTTACCTGACCATATAACACCCAAGAATTTGACAGAGAAGCCAATTCCCTAGATCTTGTCTTTGTCCGTGGCCCACCCATATGTCAGCAAAGCCTCCTTCAAACTGTGTATGGCAGCTTTCAAATTTGCAAGGCAGTCAGAGGTTCACATAATATCATCAACACAAAACAGTGACAAGTGTGTGGCTTGGCCCAGGTGGCCAGATCCTGGGCCACCAGGCCACTTCACAAAGTTAGGCTATGCAAACAGCCTTGCAGTAACATCTGCAAAGTTCATTGCCTGCCCTCCCAGGTGAAGGCAAATTGGTCCTTACTGCCAGCATTGGGGTGAGACTTCATAGTCATGTGTCACGACTCATCTGGTTTCTGCACGGGCCATCTGGGAAGTTGAAGGGGTTCCACACAGGGCGTATCTCTTCTGCTTTTTCCAATTTCAACACAGTCTGTCCCATCTCCTCATGGCCTCTAGGCAGTCAGCACTCTTTCATGCATACAACCCATGTGGCTTGTGGGAGAGTCAGCAGTGCGTGGTGTGGATGGCCGCGGACAACAGTTTTTACCAGGCAATTTCACACCCAGAATTCTCCTTGTGTGGTCTCCAGCTGAGCACCAGTCAAGTTGTCCACCCCCAGTATGTATTCAACAACTGGGGAAACATAAATATCATACGGGCGTGGGGCAAGTGCCCAATACCTAAAGTCAAATGGGCCTTCCAGATCAAGATGTAGTGACTGCCATACACTTCTATGTATGCAGTAGGTCCTGTAAAACTGTCCGTGTTGCCATACATTGCCACTGACTCAACTCCAGTATCCACCAATGCTAGTATATATTGCACATTCTTTGGGCAATAGTAAATAGTCAATTCCATATGTGGTCTCCAGTCACCTGGGTACCTCAGCCTGTCTCCTAATTGGGGTAAAGAGAAGCCAGTATCACTTCTTCCTGATTCACCAGGGCTGCTTTGGCCTTTGGGCCCTGGCTCATTAGCTCGTATTGCTATTCAGCCTCCATGGAGTCAGCAACACATCCAAAGGCTGCCCGTTTAACTTAGCTGCAGCTAGGATGGCAGCCAGAAGGCTTATCCTGATCCAGGCCAACCGACCTTCAGGGGCCTCACAGCTTGTCCTTCAGGGGGCAGCCATGCTTGCCCAGGGCCCTCCTTTTCTCCTTCATCAGTACATTTTTTACAGATCTCACCTTACCTCGGCAGTTCACTTTTGTGTCTCTCACCTTGGCCAAGGCATCCATAGCATCATGGATTGGGTGATCTGTAAACTGTGCTAAAAGGGCTGCCACTTACTCAAACGTGCCAGCTGGCCTACTCGCCAGGATCATATCTTTTGTGTGTCCCACAGCCATGGCAGCCACTTGGGTGCTGTTTCACCCACCTTTTGTTTTAGTTGTTTTGCCAGCTGCAGCCCCATGGTTTATAGATGGTACATATCGTGTGCTGGGTAGAGGTAGGCAGCCCTCCCAGTCTCCTTCCCCGGGGTAGGGGTTTCTCTACATCTACTCTTGGACAAATAGTTGGCCTAGCATGCAAAATCAGGAGATTTTCCTGAGCGTTTTGTTGGACATGAGGACTTACACTTCTGGACATTTCTGGAGGACACAGTGTTTCCCACACCTCACAACATTAGTTCCGCAGCCACCAGCAATTGCGCAAGGTCCTCCTCTATCTGCTGTAGTTGGTCTACTTACAGGACAAGGCCACCTTCCTTTTAATTTATGCAGCAGAAGAGAATGAAAAACAGCCAAGCCATCTGCCCTACCATTTCATGGTCAGGGGAAGGAATTTGTCTGTCTGTAGCTTCCAAGTTTTGCAAGACATCCTTAGGCTCCAAAAGGACTGTTACCCAGTCGTCCGGGGCCTTCCACGCTGCCAAGAAGATGGTTACAGGTAGCCATGATGAGGCTAGGGTCACTTATCAGCCATTCCCCAGGACTCTCCTTTGCCTTTAGGTGCTGTTTTCACAGCCCCCATGGGACCACTCACCTCAATATACTGCTGACTATGCCAGCTGTCAACCCACTCGGGGACCCAAGGGAGATTTTCACAGGTGAGGTCCCAAGGTTAAAGAATACACATGTGCAAGACATCAGCAACAGCAGACAGCATGGAGCAGATCACAAAGCAACAGCAAGACAGGCCTACATCCTTATTGCATAATTCTTACATAAGCCGTTATCTTATATTTACATTCTTGTACAGCGCCTTAACCAGTGCATGCGTATTCACCTGCACTGTCAGGGTTACATAACTGTATCCCACTGTGTGCCTGTGCTGGACAACTGAGGTCATGTCCTCAGGTGGCCTCAGATGCCCCTGAGCTTTGAGAAGTTCCCCACACATACATACTACCCATATCTATAAAATGGCAAACTCAATTAGTTTTAGTGGGGGAAATATTAGCAAAAATATGTCGATGTCTTGTAGTATTCCAAATGTAAAACTGATTACTTCTATACTAGAAAGTGGCTCTGAAAACACAGACACCCCTAGACAGACAGCCTAGCCCTTCGGTAACTGTTAGGTAAAGTTAATGTATTCATCTCAATCAAAGCGAGAGCTCCCTAACAATACCGTGTAATTTGGGGCTTCTTTATTGATGTTCCATGGAAAGCAGATTGTGACAGTAATCTCCCTAGCAAATTGAAACTGCATTTCAGAACTTGAGCTCTGGTGTCTAAAAATGATAAAAGCACTGTTTTTGAGATTAGAGGCAAAAGAGGTCAACTTCCTGAATTTCTTTATTCCTGGCATGAGCCTGAATTCTAGTTTTTCTATTTTAGACTCAGGTCCTCTGAAACTCAGGTCACACTCTCACAGCTAAGTTTCTGGGTGCATCACAGGAGCGTACTGCTCCTGACACAGCCACCATACTTCCTCTATTTCTTTCACACTTGCTGATGCTACTATGAAAAACAGTGTTGGCCCAGACTTAGAGTCACTTAATATCCTCTCTCATTTATATAGCTAACCTATCCTTAAGTTTTTACAAAAAAGATATTGAAGATACATAAAGACTTAATTTATCTATGGAGTTTCTCAATTTACACTTTGTGAATATAGTAGAAGATGGTATTCTACAAGTTAAAGGAAGCTGTTAGAAAAGCAAAGTAATCAAAGGTCAGAAAGCATTTGTAGTCTTACAATCTGAACATAGACACTATAATAATAATTGTTTCCCCTCAGTGTTAATTATCTAATTAACTGTGATGTAACTTATTCTTTCATTTATTAGCTTGACAGGGTGAGTCTTCTGTCTTACTGTAACTGTGTCATCATTAATTTTCATTTCTTAATGCAAATAAATAAAATTTTATATCTTAATCATCCCAAGACTTTTAATAGTTTGTACATAGTTTGTTTTCTATTAAAAGACAAAAATCTCAAATGTTATTTATATTCTACATTCATTTTCAATATCTTTTGTAAAACTTTTCTCTAGAACATAAATTTACAATTTAACTGATGAAATAGTTAAAAATATGAAAAGACAAAAAGAGAAGGACACTGAAACTGACGATAAATGGTCATAGTTAAAATCTCTCAGTTAAAATTCGGTTGTATAATTTTGTTGATCACTTTTAATCCAAGATGTACTTTTCATAATGAGGAATAAAAAAGGATGCCATCACAAGGGAATGCATGAAATAAAAAAAAACTTCACTGAGTAACGTGTTATTTGTAATGAGAACATCTTTTACTACTGAGATATAATGAAATTATAAATCAGTAACAATCCACATCATAATGAAAATTTTAAAGTTGCTTCAAAGTCATCTAAAAATCAAAAGAGACTTTTGGAAATGCTTCAGTAAAATTAAAATTTTAGGTTTTAAAAATTCACGCTCTTTAAATAATACTTCAAATATTGTGTTCATGGTATTAGTGGATTTTTTTCAAAGTTTTTAAAAGGCATTTTAAACTACTTTTAATATTAGCAATTAATTTCAGTGCATTCTATGTACACACATACAATTTAACTGATGAAATAGTTAAAATATGAAAAATTTCTTCAAAGGCAAAATAGAAGGACAGATAAATGAACCATGTGGTCTTTTCAAAATATGGGCAAAATTGTATGCACATAACTAAACATATTCACATAATATTACTATTGTAAATTCGCCTCTGTGAAATAATTTAATATTGTTTGCTCAGTAAAAATCAATTGAATTTGATGTAGAGAGGTTATATGATGTCTTATAGATGGCTTCATACTTCATCTTGGCTTACAAGCTCTTTAAATCATACTTGGAATGACAACAATAAACTAACAATTATTAGTGATTTAGAATATCAAAAGAAAGCAGTGTAAAAATATTTGAAAACTTGGAAACAAGCCAACCATTAATGGACAAATGGATAAAGAATATTATGTATATATGAATATATAAAATATGTATAACCTATATATAGTATGGAATATTCTTCAGCCTTAAAAATAGAAGAAAAATAAATCCTGCCACATATAACAACATAGGTGAATCTTGAGGACATTATGCTAAATGAAATAAGCAAGGTACAGAAAGACAAATATTATTAGTTAATCTCACTCGTATGAAGAATCTAATGTAGTTGAATTCATGTAAACAAAGATTATAAAAGTGGTTGCCAGAAGCTGGAGGAGCAGAAAATGTGAACTATTAGACAAAGGACATGGAATTTAAAATACATAAGATGTAAGTCCCAGAGTTCTGTTGTATAGCATAATACCTATGATCTACAACAATACATTGTATACTTAACATTTTCAGAGGGTTACATCTAATGTTAAGTGACCTTATCACAAAATAATAATAATAATAAATACAGATGATGAGAGGGAGCTTTTAGAGGTGACAGTTATACATATGGCATAGACTGTGATGAGATTTGGGTGTGAAATTTGCACTCATCAAGTTGTATACATTAATACATATAAATTTTTATGTCAATGACATTTACACGTATATAATTCATGTATAATATGAAAGATTAATATAAATAATCACCTGTGCTATATAATAAGTGAAATTTGAGTTTCCAGAGGTTCAGTGTTGGTACACATCAATTTGTCCTAAATAGTATGATTTAAATTCAAAATTTGAGATTCAAAAGAACATATACTCTAGGTTCTATTTAACACATAGTCACTTACAGATCAATGAAAGTTTACAAAGTGAAAGGTCAATAGAAAAAGACATAAAAAATACACCTTTCCTCCAATCTTTTCTTTGAGAATGACTTAAAACACTGCAGTATAAGGCACAATAAACTTGACTTCAGGTTCAGATGTACATATATGTTCCAGTAACATATGCATAATGTGCATAACGCTTCCTAAATAATCTTAATGACTTTAATTAGGCCATTAACCCTGAAACACATACATACATATGTATATGTGTATATGTAATATATCAAGTGGTTTAGTTTGTATGTTTCATCTGTCTCTTGGAAAAAAAGAGTAATTTCTCATTTTCCTAAATGATTAAAATATCCTATATACTTAGAATATTATTTATTAATTATTTTTACTTCATTTTAAAGGATAATTTATCTTCATTATAAAATTCTGCAAACCAATATATTGCCATTTGGATAAATTGTGTATTTTGAAGTCAATCCGTAGTCAGATTCTGTTGAGATCTTAATAAATGAAAGACAACTCTTCTGGAATACTAACAATTTAACCTCAGTTACTTTTCCCCTATTAGACAGATAAAATACATAATCTGGTATCTTCAGTCACTCCTGATAAGTCCACTGTGGCACAAGATCAAGCTCTTACTGGGAATTCCAAGTGAGAGATGGAAGTGTGCTTACCATGTTCCAGCCAGGGTAGAGGTAGTCTGTCCCCACAAATTCAAAGTAGTGAGCAAAACCTTCCTTCAGCCACACATCTTCCCACCACACAGGCGTTACAAGGTCACCGAACCACTGCAGTAACAAAACGGATGGGATTCAGATATAATCACATCTATCTCGGAACAATTTTATCTAAAATTAAATTTAAACTATGATTATCCTAACTGGAAGTCATTTGTGATCGATCTTGTGATTTTAAAATGTATCGTGGTAAGACTCTATTGATTTATTTGAGTACCTGTGTGACACTAGTTTTTTACAAATGCATTCAGGGAAGAACAACAGCAACAAAAAATCAGGAACAAAGCAATAATATTTAATGTGGCAAAGAAAGGACTCAAGATTAAAAAAATCGATGAGCAATGTCTTCAAATGTCTGAGGCATACAGTGTAAAATAAGGGAGGCTTTGTTTTTGTTTTGTTTTGTTTTGTTTTGTTTTGTTTTGTTTTGTGGCCTTACAATGGACAACTAGGGAATAATGGACGGAAACATCTGCTGAAAATGTAGAAAATCTTCTAACCAACTGAGATGCCCACTTTGAAAATACGGTCTTGAGAACAACTGACCACTGCAGGTACTAACGCATCAGCTTCCAACAGAGACAGTTCAGATAAGACTGACCAGAAGGTCCAACTGAGATGTTTTATGGTCCTCCACATCTGACCCTTCATAATCTATGACAATGTAAGTTTGGACCAAAAGATAAAATATCATGAAAAATAATACTGAAATTTTAGTTGGTGTTTTAATTAAATCATGGTGCATTATTAGGAAACTTCTTTAGTCTAGGAAAATATTAAAGAATTCTTTTTATTTTTATTTCATTAGAAGCATATATTACATGCCAGATATATTTTAAGATTTAAGATTTGATGATGGATAACTGACTTATTGTGGAGGCAGAGGAGATGAGGTGAGGTAGAAAGTAAAAACTAAATAAGCAAATGAGCAACGTAATTTCAGATCTTAAGATAGTGTTTGAGAATTGAACTGTTTTTGGCTTGTTAGAAGCAAAAATATTCTGTCTTCACAGATAAAGTTTTGAGCTTAAACTTTTTTTTTTGAGCTTAAACTTTAATAATAAGAAGTTAGCCATGAGAAGGCCTTGGGCAAGAGGATTCCAGGCAGACTTAAGTAACTCGTAGTGTGAAAACCCTACATAGGAATCAGGTATTTAAGAAGAAGAAGACCTGTGAGTCCAGACTATAGCAAAGTAAGAGGAAAAGCAGACAAATACCAGACAAATCACAAACAGCTTTAAGAGCCAGAGTAATGAGTTTAGTGACTAAGTTTTTTTAATATTAATATAGTATTGTTCCTTTGAATACAAATATAAAATAGTTGAGAATATGTTGATGACCACTATATATATATATAATTTATATATATATATGTTTTATTTTTTATTAAAAATTCATGTTTTTAAAACTGCACTGTCTTCAGAATCATCACAACAGATAAGCTATGGGGTGGCATATAAACGAATGTGGCAATGATTGTAAAAATTATTAAAAGTATTTCTCCTAGCTTCTGGTTAATTCCTTCATAGTAAATAACATGGCTTTACTAAGCTATTACCACAAAACACCTTACATTATAAAACAAATGAAATCATTTTCTGAACAATGTAACATTATCAATGTGCTTTCTTTAAAAAAAACCCACATCTAACTTCTCATTTATAAGAATTTCAAAAAATTTTTAAAAAGAATTTCAAAAAGTTTAACTTCTTTGCCTCAAAGAGTTGTAAATTTAAGTGGAAACCACTCTCATGAGCATAGAAGAGGAGCTGCAGTTTCTATCTGTAAAGAATTCCCTATTACTTATGAGGTAAGGAAAACATGTCTGACCTGGGTAGTGTGACAGATACAATTTACAGGGTCACTGCAAAGAGCTGACCTTTAGGTAAATGATCATACAGCTTGGAACAATTCATCTTTAAATGATTTTCATTAATTAGCATTTATTTAACAGTTCACCATTTTTTCACTGAGAGCATTTTCCACAATACTGTTCCTTTAGTTGTTCTAGTGTCTATAAAGGTTTGGATTTGCAACATATTGAAGTCATACTATATCACAATGAGATTTCTGGTGTTTCAAGTTAAAAACTATCCATAGTTACCAGTAACCAGGACAGATATTACTTTCTATTAGCAAGAGCATTTACTTTAAGTGGACTTTTTTTCCACTAAAATCAATAGTCAGATAAGCACTGCAAAACATTTCTCTGGTTCCTTCCACTCACGAGAAAGTATGTAAAATAAAATGAAATTAATTTTATCATGGCTTAGCTACCAAGCTGCCTAATTTACATATGAATTTCTAAACATGCCAAGGAAAAAATTATCAATCATTCAAGAACAAAAAGTCTACAGCTAAGTTGGTGAAAGACTTCTTAAGTGTCTATGTGATGGGACAGGGGGAATAACAAATTGATTTCAGCAAAAGCGAATTTTGACACGTACACAAAACTCAGCTGCATCTTGCAACAGTGCAATAAATCATTGCTATCACTAGTCTTACAATATATGCACAGTAATAATCACAAGAAAATAAAGCAAAGTTGATAAGAAATAGTAACCAGATAGAGGCTCCAAAGGGACGACTGTTAGGTCGCCATCCTAAGCTGAATGACAGTTGCTCATTGAAATTGATCTGTGCTTTCATTTTTGTTTGCGTTGTCATCTGAGAAAAATGATGCATCTTCCAGAAAAAAACTACACAGTGCCTCAAATAAAACTTAATAGGGAAGATAATTTAGTTCCTAATCTAGGTATCCGAAATCATGCTACATTCTCAATAGTTTGTGCGTTATACTTATACCTGATCCTTTTTCTCATACCTGGTGACATATCTCATGAACAATGACCATGGTGACATCCAGCAAATAAGAAATAGATGAAACACTGGGATCCAGCAGTATTCTTTGTTCCACAAAAATACTTAGTCCCCAGTTCTCCATAGCAGCATACGGATGCTTAGGCACAGCTAAAAGATCTAGAAATAGAATAAAACAGTTCCAAAGACTTTAACAAAGATACTAGATTCTATATTTCATAACCTAAGAAAACTCCAGAAATCCTAACTAGAAGGGCAGCTTGCTCTTTCATAGAAGTTTTTGTTCTAAATTACACAAACTGCTATTTTTACATGACAGCAGAAATACAGGCTATCACTCTAAATGCTGTTCACATTCATTCATTACAGTTCATTTTCAGACCTGGCACTATAAGTAGGGGGAAGTATCAGTACCATCACTGACGGGCCCATCCTAATCAGTTTCAGAGTGCAGCAGGACCCCACCGAGGCAAAGGCATTGTGCCTCCTAATGAAACTATGCTCGGCTTTGTGCAAGAAATACTACGTTCTTACTTTTACCTCAATATGTTCTGAAATATTTCATTTTATATTAGTTTAGAAATGTAGTGCCATTGTTCTCATTGTTTAAATTCTAGTGTATTCTTCCAGGTCTGTTTAAACTAAAACGTTGCATGCCAATTTAGTTTATAAAGGAAGCTGTGATTGTGGATACAGCAAAAGAACTGTAGAAGGGACACAGGGGCTTTGGTCTGGCCCTGCCACCATCAACTACATATATGTCATCGATAAATCACTTAATTTCTTGAGTCCACAATTCCCTTACCTATAAAATAAGGTTAGCAGCCTTAGCTCCAAAATGCCTTCCAGTTGAAAAAAAAATCTGTGATTAGGGTATTCTAAAATTGGTGCTTATTTCAAAAGGTTGTAGAGGTATTATCAGTTTCTGGTTATGATGACAAAAAGTTCATGCTCTGATGTATTCCCTTTGCTCTAGACACACAGCAATGATAAATAAAATATTAAAACTAAAATCAGCTCTAGGTTCAAAAATATCTCTCTCCATGGACCAGAAATGGTGCAGAAATTCAAAATGGTGATTGCCTGTGAAGTCACAAGCCTGCTGGGCCCTGGCACCAGAAGCAGGAAGTGGCACCTGAGAATTGGCTCCTGCAGCACCCACAAGAGCCAAGAGGACTAAGGCCAAGCGAACTGCGTGATGCCAGGGGCTGAGGTAGGACGTGCACACTCAGGCAAAGAGGCTGGAAGGAGCTGGTGCTCATTGCTTCCTGGGAAAGCTAGCAGGTGGCAGGGCACAGATTTGAATCCAGGAACATGGTTCCTGTACCTGTACCCTTAATCATAATAGTGCTCACAGTCTCCAGATAACAAGTTCCACATCTCAATATAAGCCTGGAATAATTCCCCAGGATATCACAAAGGGCCTGTACAAGAATATTCACGGTAGCGTTGTTTGTAAAAGTGCAGAGGGAAAACTAAATCCCTTTGGAGAAGGTCATGGGCAGAAAAACTATGAAAGAGTTGTATAAAGGAATACTGTACAGCAATCAAAATACGTTATCTCACCACTAAATTCTAATACCACAAATACTAACATGGGCAATCTGAGAAACAGTATATTCAGGAAAGAGGTAAGGTGTAAATGACCCATGCAATATACTACATAACAAGAAGCAGAATAACAAGAAAGCAGAGATGGTAGGTAAATGGAGACTCACACATGAACAAACACAGAGAGGATTTACAGTGACAAAATGCACATAAAAACACACAAATAAAGCACCAATGAAGAATAAACTCATGATCATATTTGCTTCAGGGAAGAAAGGATGAGAAAGGGATGGAGGTGATCACTTCAAAATTAGCAATGGGCATATGGGTACTGGTTTATTTTTTATTCTCTTATGTATACTTTAAATATTTCAAAATAACTGAAAAAATAAAATAGCAATGAGTCTCAAAAAAAGGTTAATTTTCACTTATCCCTGATCTCAGTAAAAACCATATATTAAAATCAGTCAAATACTCCTATGTCCCCTTCATTCTACTGTATTATAGATGAAGAACAAAATCATGACAGCTATAACACAAAAGAAAATTGTAAGAATAAAAAGTGCAATGAGAGGGCAATAAAAATAATTGTGTTGGAGAGATTCTTGAAAAAGATGGTACTTGAATAGGACTTCAGAATGTAAACAGGATTGCAATAGACAAAAAGAGAGAGAGGGGGGAGAGGAAAGTGACAAGAAGTCAGATGTATTCTGTACATGCACCAACTCACCATGAGGAATGTAATTATTATGAACTGCTAACATGTACTAATAAAAAATGTTTAACTTTTAAAAAGAAAGAGATAATGTGTGCATTCATGTGTACAGCACGTATTTACTGAGCATCTGCCTTGCTTGACGCAGGCGCTGCCTTGTTATGCCTTTTCAGCTCCTTGCCCCTTGTTCCTGTGGTGCTTAGGTTCATATGTGGGTGTGAAGCGGAGGTCAATCGGCAAGCAATGCATGAATGAAGAAAGTTAGGAAACAATAAATGCTACTGAAAAATACATGAGTAAGATAATGGTTGGTGCGTCAGTGGATACAATGGGGTAAATGAAAGATTCTTAGAGATAATATATGTCAGCCAAGATGTGATTGTTGTAGAAGTCATTTTGCTCAAAGATCTACATGAGTGAACAACAGGGGCCACAAACCCTAAGGTGGGCATCATAAGACAGGTGTATTGGACAAACAGAAAGGAGTCTGGTGTAGCTGAACAAAATAAAAGGGAGGGTATATACCAACCCACTGGTACAGTTGAGAGGTACACAACAATTAGATACTCTTCTATTTCAGATTTTAACTTAAAACCTTGACTATGAATAGACAACAGAACCAACATGTGCCAATTTTGTCTGTTACCAGCAGATGGCGCCAGCAGTAGCAGGCCTGGTGTGATTTACGTGCGGGGACAAGTGACTTAACAATTCTTAGAAACCAAGCCTGTTGCAAAGCAGAGGCAGCTAGCTCTGTATTCTGTAGTCCTTCAATAGACAAGAGAAGCCTGGTCCCCAAGAGCAAGCCAGCAAATCAACCCACACGTTAGAATTTGGATTGGCTCAAATGGCACAGAGAGAAGACTCCAAACAGATGAACCAGATACAGATCCTGGGACTTTAAAATACAAAGAGATGTACACTTAGGATGCAGTTGTTCAGACAGCAAAAGCCTGTCTAGCAGCATAAAATTGTGTGCCGTGAGGGAGCAGTTGAAGATTTGTGCCCAAGTTGCCAGACATTGGTGACCCAAGCAAGAAAATGGTTGCATATCAGTATGTGGAGCTATGAAAGCAGGAAAGACCCATGTGGGTGACAAAATTATAGATTAGATTAACCAAACAAGGACTCCTCAGCAAAATGAGTCAGATTTAGATAAAGTGATTGAAGAACAGAATAAAACACAGGCTGTTTAGTACCCTGGGGCAGCTTCTTAGTCACAGACAGGCTGTATCTAAGAGATGGGAAAACATTTATGAATTATAGAGCAAGGAAAAGTAAATTTAAAAGGTTCAGATTGTGCTACTGTACATACAAAAATCATATGAAAATGTTTTGTGGAAATTTCATCAAATAACAATGGAGTGATATTTTGACATTTCCTCTATGCCTTCACAATTTAAGGAACCTCATATGATATTTTTATGATTTGACAACACCTGTATAAAGTATATATCTGCCCAAAGACATCACAAGTGTTTACAACAGCTTACTTTCCAATAGTTTAAAACTGGAAATAACCCAAATCACCATCAACAGGCAAATGTGTAAAGTGTAGTACATCCATACAACAAACTAAATTCATCAAAAACAAGAAATGAACTGCACAAAAAGACCACAACATGGACACACTACGGAGTTTCAAAAATTTTACAGTATATTCTGTAAAACTGATATCATTCATGTGTATGAAATTCCTGAAAATACAAGCTAATCTTCAGTGTCACAGAGCAGATCAGCAATCACCTAGGGACAAAAATGGAAGACACTGTATACAGTTGGAACCACTTGGAAAAAAGATGTCAGTTCATTTTGGTGATAGTTTCATATGTATATACGTTTGCTAAAAGTTATCAAATAATAAATATCAAAATCATACATATATGATCAGTTTATTGTATATTACTGTATCTCAATGGAGCTGTTAAAGAAAAACTTGGGATAGTAACTAAAATATTCTTATGCCTCCTTGAAGTAATCATTCACAAAGAATTAAATTATTTTAATTATTGTAAATTAAATTAGTGAGAGTATATCCATTAAACTGTTCGCCCATAGCTCTTTAATTTGCCTTGAAAATAGAAGAATACTCATGTTTCAGAATCTAATTTACTTAGAAATTCAAAGAAAATCCTAGATAAAATTATGCACAGTAGTCTGCTTCCAATTAATTACCATAGCTTAAAAACTAGAGATAGGAAAAAAATTCATATAGTCCTAGTGAATGTGATAACATAAATTAACATAAAAATTTGGCTTTCTCTACTTCTATCTTTCTTGCCCTTAATGCACTACAATTTAAAACTATATTTTAAAAAAAGTTTTGAATGACAAAAGTCACAAAATCTCAAGGATACTTCTGTTTCTATCTTTTGAAACATCGTTGAAAGTTATACTATTGATGGTGAATAGAACAGGATATCCACGGTTTTCTACTATTCTCAGATTAGCCCTTGTTGGCTTTGTTGTGTTTTTTTACTTTCTTTTTACTCTCTGACTTTTGGAAATAAAAGTTCCCAGTACTCTTACCTCTGGTTTGGATGTTTTTAGTTTAGTTTAGTTTAGTTTAGTTTAGTTTAGTTTAGTTTAGTTTTGCTTAAAAAAAAAAAACTCTTTATTGCTATTGTCTGAATGTGTCCCATTCAAAATTCACACTGAAAATCTCCATTATGATGGCATGAAGTGGGGGCTGGTTTTTGAAAAACTGATGAAACCATAACAAACTCTGCCCTCAAGAATGTATTACTGACTTGTAGAAGGGTTTGAGGAGGTGAATTGGCCCTTTGGTCATTTCTACCATGTGAGGAAATAGCTCTTTTCTTGTCCCCCAGACAAAGGACTAATATCTACAACATATAAAAAAACTGAAAAAATATCAGACTCCCCCCACCAAATTTAAATACCCAATCCAAAAAAGGAGATCTAAGATGAATTCACCCTTCTCAGAGTAAGAAGTAGATATGGCAAATAAAAGTATGAAAAGTATTCAACATCACTGGTCATTCAAGAGATACAAGTTAAAACAACGCTGAAACAAATGCTGGGGGACTGTGGGAAAAAGCAGTCCTTCTCCACTGTTGGTGGGATTGTGGACTGTTACAACTACTGTGGAAATCAGTGTGGAGATTCTTTAGAAAACTAGGACTGGAGGTCCCATTCAATTCAGCTATTCCCCTTTCTCAGTATTTTCCCAGACAAATCAAAAACATCATACCATACCAATATATGTGCACCCATGTTTTTAACAGCACAATTTGTAATAGCTAAAATTTGAAAACAACCCAAATACTCATCAGCCACAAAATAGATAAAAACAACATGATAATTTTATGCAGTGGAGTACTACTCAGTTGTAAAGAAGGATAAACTTGAGGCTTTCACAGGTAAATGAATGCAACTTGAGACCATACTCATAAGTGAAATGAATCAGACTCACATGCATAAATATCATATGGTCTCCCTAGTGTAAAAAACTGAAACAGTAAATAAGATCCAAAATGCACAATAGATATTGTGAAAGGGAAAGGGAAGGAAGGAAAACTGGGATGGGGAAAAGAGAAAAAAAGGAAAGGAAAAGATTACACATATGTGTGCATGTGTGTGTATATACAGAATATTCTCTAAGAGCACACCGTGTTCAGACGTGTGGCTTGGAAAAGGTAATTAGATCATGGGGCACTATATTCATGAGTGAATCAATCCGCAGATGGGTTTGGTAGTTGGATGTAGCGTTAGGAGGTGGGGCCTAACAGAGTCTCTAAAACCTTCAGAATTCCAATAACCCAGACTTCAACCTTGAGGCTGAGAAAGATAGAAAATCCTGGAAAACAAGAGGCTTAGTGCCACAGTAAGAATGATAAGCGCCCACCACCGCCCTCAGCAATTGAGAAACACGGCCAATCTCTCTACATCTGAGCAGAGAAAAGATCCCTGCCAAGCCTGCAGTATGATCAGAGAAAGTAGTATTGTCCTTAAAATAGCACTGCCCTTGGTTGCTTGTGGCACGTTTCTCTCTGGAAATCTAAAGAGCTGTGTATCTAGTTTCAAAACAAGGGGGGGGGGGAATCCTGAGATATTTGCCATGGGAACAATTGGTCTTTCTGATTATCCCTGCAAACGTGCTATAGTGTTTCTGAGAACCATTCATTCAATTACAAATTCAGTCATTTATTCATTCCCTAAATTTTGCCGAAACCTTACTCTTTTCTATCAAGAAGTGAACGGTGAAGATCCTGCTTTCACCCAACTCACATTCCATCTTTGGGATGATGAAGAGTTAGATTGTACAGGGAGCGAGATAAACATAGTACACAGGTAGGAAAATAAACCAACAATGTAATACTGGATTGTGCTTGGTGTGTTTTCAAATCTTTATGTTTCTGATTCAACTCTTTTTTGTTTGTATCTTTTTTCTCTTTATTTCACCCTTAAATTTCACCTTTATTAATACGTTCTTTACTTCCCTCTAGCAACATTTTAATCACAATGCAAATTATTTTGCCACCTCCACTCTCCAGGCCTTCTTGGTTACATAGCATTTACAGGGTCAAGCTCTGGAGTCCACACCCTCTGGGAGCCAAACCCAGGCCTAACACCAGCTGCATAATGCTCTCTCCATGCTCATTTCCTCGTTGATAAACTGAGGAATCCAGTGATACTTGTCTTTCAAGTTGCTGTGAAGATACACTGCTACACCATGGAAAGCACTAGTCCTAAGTAGAAAGCATGCTAAATCAGCGTTATTGTTATTATTTGAAGATTTCCCATTTCATTCTTATGAACTGAGTGCACGACTTTAAAGATCTTAGAGAAAAAGAGAAAAAAGCATCTTGTCTTTGAACAAAGATGAAATTTTGGTTAATATGGTACATTTGGGATTTTAACTTATGAATTTAAATTTGATTTTATGACTTAAACTAACATCAGACTTAAGTAAGAATGAGCCAAAAATAACATAGAGTATGCCTTTGTGATCATACTGGAATGCTAAATAAAATTTAAAATATAACACATAAAAACCAAAAAATGTTACATTTTGATTATGTCACGATTAGCATTTGCAAAAGACATTACTCACATATACAAGATTTGCCCAGGACATACACAATTTATGCTTAAGTATGGAGATAAACCTACTTTGTGATTAATAACTAAGTACATAAGTTGTATTTGAAATAGCAAAAAGAAAATTGTAGATGTTTCTCATTCTTGATACAGAGCTTACCCTTTGTTATTCTTGGATATATTCTCACCAAATCTAAGAATGAGTCAGTCCTTCAAAGCTTTAAAACTAAATATGCTTTTCTCCTGCTGGCCTTTCTATTTGAGCACCTTCATTCAAAAAAAAAAAAAAGCCAACTAGTTTCAGCTACACGTTTTGGCCAGTAGCAAAATTTTCATCAGCACTACTTGTATTCACAGGCTCAGCTTTTAGTCCTCAAACTTTAGCATTCTCCTGAATTAGAATTAGGCTACAATACACAGTCAATGTTTTTGCTGATCCTCCTGCCACACTCTCACTCTGCAATCACTTTTCCTCAGCACTCACTGATTACTGTCAATTGCAAAGAAAAAAACACTTTTCATGTATGCTTAAATTTTCTTTTCCCTGAAAAAGAAACTCTATGCCAGAGGACTTATCCCTATGCATGGGAAATGTATGTCAGTCCCACACCCAGCTAAGTTTTTAAATTATGTCTACTTTAATTTCCACCATCATATTGCACATTTTCTTTATTGTACATCAAGTGCATTCAAACCTATGGGCTTTGCTTTAAAGGGCATGATTAGGCATGAACACAAAAAAACACAGTAAATGACCCCAGCCTCATTTGTTGGCAACAGGTCAAATTGAATAACTCTTATCATATAACAGATTTTCCATTATCTAGGGACATAGAAATTGAATGTAGAGGTTCCTCTTAATAAAGTATGCAATTACATTGTATTTCCATTCATTCCAAATTTAATTGCTCATTACTTAATATAGTCTGCACTGATCTGGGTACTGGACATATAAACCTTAAATAATAAAGACATATTCCCTTTAAAAACTGCCACAGATCTTAAAAGCCATTTGGGGATATAAACAAGATTTAAAAAATCATATAATTTTACACATGTATGAAGGTAATTACACTACAGTGTATGTGCTATGATGAGTGTATAGTATAATGTATATAGCATTAAGAACGTAAACAGAAGCTACACCTGGTAACAAACACTTGGGAGGCTGAACCAAGGGAACTGAAAGTTTGAGTCCAGCCTGGACAAACTATTGACTTAGCAAGACCCACTCTCAAAAATTAAAAGGAATGGAAGGCTGGGAATGTAGCTTAGTGCGAAGGCTTCAGATTCAACATAGAATAAAACAAAAAAATAAAAATACAGGAGCATGAACTCAATCCTCTCAAGGGAGCACATTGCTAATTGTCTTTGCTAATTGTCCTTACCTGTAAAATGGAGATTAATAAAATTGCAACTATTTCATGTGATTATTGTAATGACCATTACTAGGACAAAATTCTCAAGGGTCTCACATATTTTCATGTTTTTTATGTGCACAAATATTGACAATATTTTGTACTATACTATTTGTCTAAGAATATCATAAAGCAGAAATTGAGAGTGTTCTCTTTGGAAGAAAGGGCAGGCACACATACCATGACTTATAAAATAACCAGATGCCCCAAGAAAAGGGCTATGTATGTGTTATAGGATCCATTGCATGTGTGGGTATCACATGTACTTCTCTGTATTACTTTTAGGAATTGAAACTTAAGGGACTGACACCAAAAATGTTGAGACTCTGGTTACTGCTATAGCTGGAACAATAAAGTCTTTTATTTCTAACCTAAGAGTTTCATGTCTACCTCTAGTGTTCATTAAAAATATGGCAGGCTAGCTCATTAAGATTACAAACAGGTTAAGGTAAAAATCTCGGACTGTTCACAGTTCTTACTTATATGAATTAATATATATGAATTACCTAGAACACAGCCTAGTAAAGAGTAAATTCTCAATACTTATTAGACATTCTTGTAAACAGAAAAATGGTCCTCCAAAGAGATCCATATTAGTTTACTTGGTAAAGGAAATTAAAATTGCAAATAGAATTAAGATTGCTAATGAGCTTGCCTTGTGATGAGAGGGACATTCTAGATTACCCAAGCAGACCAAAAACAATCACAGGGGTCCAGAAGAGTGAAAGCAGAAATACAAAACAGCTAGTGAGAAAGTGCAACATGAGAAAGACTCTATCAGACATTGCTCGCTTCAAGGCAGAAGGGGTGTCGTGAGCCAAAGAATGCCAGCAGTCTCTAGAAACAGAAATAGTAAAGAAAATTCAAAGGACTCTCTGAAAGCCTCTCGTAAAAGCAGAGTCAACTTCCAACTGAGTAACTTTAAGAAAACAAATTAGTGTTGTCTTAAGGCACTAAGTACATGTTAATTTTTAACAGTTTCTGTAGGAAATTAAAACAATTACTGTCATCACCTTTATCATCATTATAGTTACAGTATAAACTAAGTCCCTAATATTGCCATAACAATAAAGAAAGGCTTCCCAGCAAAAGTCAGTTAGGTAGCCCACGGAAAGTTTATTTTAACCCAATAAAGCAATAAATGCAAAGAAGTAAGAGAGAATGATGAAATTTCAACAAAGAAACAAAATGGATCAAAACATACAGAGTGGTAAATATGGTGTTGGACAAGCTTAATTTGAGTTATTTCTGTAACACCAGATTGACATATATAATAAACATAAGAAGAGCTAAATATAGACATCTAATGTATTGGGCGAAGATGTGGGTGAAGGAGCAAATTTCCAAAGTTGTGGACACTTGGAGAACAAGTCTAATGCTGAGTGAGAGCAGGGCTAAGACAGATGTTTGAAGATCCCTGAAATTTCAGGAATTGGAAGGAGACACACAGAGCAGGGTGACAACGGCAGAAAAGCACCATAAAAGAGAAACAAAAAATAAAACAGAGAGGAAAGGATAACTGGAATAGCTCAAAATTACATCAGTCAAAAGCAATGATTCCACCAAAAAGGGAAAAAGAATTGTACTACAGTTTAGATCTAAAATGTTCCCAGAAGGACCAACGTGTTTGGCAGGTGCTTGGATTGTGACAACACCATGCTTGTTGTGAATTCATCCATTGATGAGTTTGGTAGCTGAGTGGTCTGTGAGGAAGTGAGGCCTGGTTGGAGGAGGGTTACTGGAGTGTGACCAGGAAGTGGGTATTCTTGTCCCGGGATCCTCCAATCTCTCCCTGCTTCCTGGCTACCATAGTTTGAGCACCTTTTCTTTCATAGTACTCCACTGCCATCCAGTTTTTGCCTTGGAGCTTAATAACCATTGTCTGGGAACCAAAACAAAGCATTCCTTCTTCAAGTAGTGTGTGTTGTGTATTTTGGCTCAGTGATGGGAAAGTAATTAGACAAGTTGACAGTCTATGAATATCTTAAGTATATTGGAAAAGCATGGCAAATGCATACTAAAATATTTAAATTTGAAAGAACACTGGTTTACCCTTTAATATTTTTTTCAATAGAACTTCAAAATAAATAAAGCATTTTAAACAGATATAACATCAAATATTGAAACCATCACCTGATAGAGGAAAAAATGCAACGAAGTATTCTCCCCTGCTCACATTATCT
This sequence comes from Dolichotis patagonum, assembly GCA_004027295.1. Classification (NCBI taxonomy): domain Eukaryota; kingdom Metazoa; phylum Chordata; class Mammalia; order Rodentia; family Caviidae; genus Dolichotis; species Dolichotis patagonum. The sequence goes on from PVJX010012380.1 coordinate 38,178, forward strand.
GTGAAGTATAAGCTAAAAGATCCTGTATATGTTTGAAACTGCAGATGGTACAAAATCCTGTATACACTATATTACATATATACCTACGATAGTTTAACTTATAAATTAAGAAAACTAACTAGGATCAATAATCACTAATACAATGGAACAATTAGAATATATAGTAATAAGCGCTAATAAATGTGGACTTTCATTTTTGAGCTATCTGTCTCTACTATATTCATTTTTTCTTTACATAATGCTACATTACCCTGTATCTTGATACGATACAATACCAAACTGGTGATTGTGAAGCCACATGAATGACGTAGGCATTGTGAGCCAGAGTTCAGTTGCTTGGTAAAGGTTACACACAGACACTGCAACAACTTTTTAGTTGGTCTGATAACTTAGATGGCTAATAACTGACGAAGAGGCCAGTAATATAAAATTGGGACACACTGTCCAAAGGGGTTATTGACTTTCCAGATAGAGCAGAGCATGACAGCGTGAGATATCATCACACTACTCGGAACTGGAAGCTATTTGAAATTTACATATTGTTTATATGTGGAGTTCTTATCTCATACTTTGTGACATATTTGTCTATAAATAACTGAAACTGCAGAAAGCAAAACAGATGTGTTCATTAAATAACTGTTTAATGAGTATTGGTTCGTGTTGCAGGCCCATCATGCAGCATGTAACTCAAGAGTTTCTCTAATTTTTAATTCCTGACATCATTGGTAGTTATTTTAGAGAACTGGATGGCTCTTCTACAATCTTTAATTGACAGATTCACATTTCCAGCAGAAGAGAATATGAAAATAGTTCTAGTTATAAATGTGCATTCTCAACTCTTAAAATTTGGAGTTGTCAGTAAATGTATTTCTGAATTCATATGTACTTTAGACAGTCAGAGTACAAAGTGAGTACTAGAAAAGAATCATTTATGGAGGTTTGGGAAAATGGAAACAAGGATTCTATGCCTTGAAGCCAATTCTTCTTAGCATAAACTGTACTAGTAGTACACACAATATTCAGGAAAAAAACTGCAGTCATAATTCAAAGGAACCAGTGTTAGCTTTCCATTCAAAAACTATATAGCATTAATTTCAAACAAAATCAAATACTTGCTCAAGCCCCTGAGAGAAAATACACTGGCATCCAGTGGTTGATTTTTTATTTTTATCACTTCTTTTTGCAGTACAAAGTATTACCTGATACTAACTGACATCTAAACAATGAATAGATTTTCAAAGCACTAGTAATATAAGCAGGAGATAGTGAAATTCACTGCAAATTTTAAAGGTTTCTAGGGAAATCTCTGAAACTGTTTGGGGTAATGAAGGTAGATAGAGAAGAAAATGAAAAAAAAAGTTGACAAATAAGTGCAACTATAGAAATAGAAAACATGGTGTATTTTTATTGTTTTACTAAATTTTGACACCAACACAAAGTTAATTTGACTTGAAACTAAAAGAGAATCTTATCAAGTTAGTTTTCATCCTACATACGCAAAAAGACTATCTTTTTATAATCCAAACCTGTACATTTACCAGTAGAAATAGCATCAAGTCACTCATGGCATGAAGAAGAATGAATGCCATGCCCTATTCAGGCTGAATTACATATCAGCTGAGAGGTATCGATCAAAATGTGAGCAATGTCTTTCATTACTAAAGGAACCTGATGCTTTGTTATAAATATCTTCTTGAGAGTATAAAGAAACTGCCATTTCCAAATTTTTCTATAGAAAAGTTTCTGAGAACTTCTATTCAGTGCTTTTTTTTCCAAAATGCTTTACTAAAGTTCCAAATATTCCCTCATTCAAGTTACATTAGATCAAGAAGTGCAGCACAGAAATAAGTAAATAAGGAGAGAGAGACTGAACTGAACTGTGTTCTAGAATCTAACGTGCATCATGAAGTTGTGCTCCTAATGTGTATTTTACAGGAAGGAAATAAGTTTGTACTTATAAAGGGGAAATGCTAAGGGAGGACTTTTGTATTTTGTGCCCATCATAAGAATGTCGGTCCTCTTGTAAACACTCTGGGAATTGGCATGATGCAAAGTTGCCAGGAGCCATTCTCCTAATAGCACAGTTAACAGAGCATGAGAATTCCATACTCTGAAACCACATGAGTGATCACGGTGACTTGTGGCAGGGAGACTCACATACACACTCACATACGCACTTAAACACATGCACACACGCAGTTGCATACCACTTAACAACATCTCAGTCAGTGACAGGTTGAACATGCTTGTGTGATGGGTAGTCCCGTAAGTAAGATTATATTACAGAGAGGCATTCCATCTATATCACTTCGCATGAGTACGCCTTGTGACGTTCCCACGTCACACATTTCTCAGAATGCATCCTGTCAGGTGACAAATGATTGTCACCTGCATGTACGTACATATCTACATTTAGATGGATGGAGAGATAGAATACCTTTAACTTTTATGTTTGACACTTCTAACACTTCAACTTGTTTTGTGCCTGACTTAGTGATGTCTCCCGTTCCTAAAATGTTATCAGTTAATGGTGACTAGGTATGTTGTTCCAACACTTCCACTTGTCATTAGAAACAAATCTGTCCATGAAAGATATGGTGCTCAACTCAAAACATACATAGCGATATTTCAGGAAAAATTACTTTCACATATGATAATTTTATATGATGTATAATAACCGAAATGTCTATATTTACCTTTATAAAAATAATTTTTCAAAATCTTGAACATTGATTTATGCATATATTTTAAGTGTTATAGCTACTGTAAATATTGACATATATTTACATTTATGTAAATATACACAAAGCATTTAGATTTTTTCACCATAAAACAACTGGTATATGAGTGCTAATTTAAATAAATGTATAGGTTTGTTATTACATTACAAATATTTGACACCTTATAAGATTGCATAGGATATTTTTTACAAGGTAAAAATGTATCCAAAAAGATTTTGAGGTTTTTTTCTATGATAACATCTACTAAAAAATTTAGTGTTTGGCAATTTCAGAAACAATACTTGCATACACATATCAAAGACATTAAGTTTCAAATTTGAGATCACCATTCACCTTGAGACCCTATTAAAAAAAATAGCTTCTTTCTCATTCTTATCTTTCTCATCCCACTGATTGACTCTTGGAACAAAGGTATAAAAGAGCATTATGTTCAGTGTATCAGGACGTGTTCTCAGTGTTCTGAAGCACTAGACACATGAAGAGAAATGGTAGCAGGCAAATCAGACTGGAAGCAAATAAATATTGCAGAGCATTGTATAGAGTTATGAGTTTTCACTCAAGTAGTGGTGGACCGCAAGCAATTTGTGTTTAGGGAGAAAACATTTACACATGCCTTCTAGGGGTTCATGAATTAGCACCATCAGCACAGCCTAGGAATTTGTTAGCAATATAGAATCTCCAAACTGGCTCCACATGTACTGAATCAGAACATACATTGTAACAAGATCCTCAAGCAGTCCATAGGTGCATTAAAGTCTGAGAAGCACTGGCCTAGAGCAAATCTTACAGGGTGGGTACCTTCTCCTTGAGTTATGTAAACCCATCACGAAAATGGAGAAGTAAGTTAGGACATTTGTTTTTATTTAGTTTCCTTGTCAACAATAGATTAAGGTTTGCCAGTATACATCATAGGAGTTGATAAAGAAACTACCCCTTAATATATGTATCAAAGACCTTAAACAGAGTAGCTTCTTGTTAACATGAGAATAGCCTTCCACCCTCTTTAGTTCATTTTTAAAAAATTCTTTTATGAGTACATAATGAATACATTCATTGTGGGTATTTGGTCATATTGTTTGCTTTCAAGTGATCAGAGCACATTAAATGAATTTATGACTTATATTTCCTCTTTTAAATAATTCCCACAAAATACATGTGTGCCTTTAAGAGATGCCTACAAAAAATATTAGATGGAAGTTAATACCAATAATTCAAAGATACCAAAAAGCCAACAAAAAATGGCAAATGTGACAGTGCTTGGATTCCTACTAAAAATAACTAATTTTTTGAGCACATACTAAGGCCAGGCACTAATCCACCTCCATAGATCAAATCAAGTCGAACCTCGGGGGCCCAACACCAGTTCTGCCTTCCTGCTGACTAGGTACTATGCCAACCTGCCAGAGAACTCGAGTAGCAACCACCTCTCAACCACGCATGGTCACAACACCAGAATCTCCCAACAGGCACCCTGCTCTCCAGCTTTCACTAACAAGGACAATCTGCCTTCTTTTGTTGGTAAAAAGGGACCCCTTGAACAATATTCATGGGCTTATAAATTAATTTTGTGCAAAACCATAGACCAGTTCCTCAAAAAACCAAAAACAGAGCTATAATATGATTCAGTAATTTTAATTTGGGATATATATACACAAAAGAAATGAAATCAGTACGCCAAAGAATCACTGAACTTTCACATTAATTGCAACATTATTCATATTAGCAAGTTATAGAATTAACCTATGTCTGTCAACAGATGGATAATGATAATGTAATATATATAATATATACATACAATATATATTACACAATACATTTATTACTATATATACTGTATATTATATGTTATACAATATGTATACCACTGATTTATCACACACACACATATAATAGGATATTATTCAGTCTTTGAAAATATGAAAATTCTGCAATATGGATAACATGGATGGACCTAGATAAGATTTTGTTGAGTGAAATATGAAAGGCAAAAAAAGAGACAATATACTGTGTCACATATATAGAAGCTAAAACTCTGAACTCATAGAAGCAGAAAGTACCAGGGGAGTGACAAAGGGTGGGATCAAGACAAGATGTTGGGGATATATTGGTCAGAAGATACAAAGTTTCAGTTACAAATGTAACCAGATTTATTGTGCAACATAGTGACAACAGACATAACAAGGCATTGTATTTTTGACTACTGTTGAGTGCAGATGTTAAGCATTTTCACCCACAAAAAAGTAAGCAAAGTAATGTTTATGATAATTAGTTGGATGTGTATGTATTTTAAAACATTATATGTGATAAACTTATAAAATGTTTATTTTTCATTTAAATTAATTAATAAAAGTTTATGCCTAGACCTCACTCCCAGAGATTCTAAATTTCTTCTAAGTTAGGTTCTAGACCTCCTTATTCTTTAGATGTCCTTAAAAGTGAAGTGAGGGTTGAAAACCATTGCTTTTGATGAGAGGAGCAACAGAAAGACTGCTTCAAAGATTATCATAGTAGGCCAGGCAAGAGATGTGGAACCCTATATAAAATACAGAGATGTTCCAGAGATCAAAATGGGCAGTTCTTGCCAAACAATTAAAGGCTGAAGATAAAAAGCCCACTAAGAAAGCACAGACCGTATTATTTAGTAGAATGAATATGAGAGAAATGATTAGGATCTTTGTGTTTCACCAACCAAAATAATACAAATCTATTGGGTCTTGACCAAGATCCCCCATCTCCCAAACTAGCGTACGGCAGTAAAATGAGACAAGTGGTGTGATTTTAGGACTCCAGGAGGGTCAAAACCATTTAGCTGGTTAGCTGAGCTCAAAACTGCAAGGGCTAAGCCAAAGATTTCTCTGGACCGCCCACTTTATTAGGTCCAACAACAAGGGGTGGGGAAACTGAGGAAAGCACAGGCAATGAGCAGGACCTTGGGAGTCACTTCAAGGACGTCTCCAAGTAATGAATCAAGTCAATTCAGTAGAACTGTCTTATCATGAAGACATGGTAGGAGTGAGACTGTGGGAATAATTCCTGCAGCTGCAGTCTCTATCTACTTAATTGATGTTTGAGCCAAGTGTCCACAGCTGTGGTCTTATCTTGCCCTTTGAGGTATCTCTGGCCTCACAGGCCACTACAGGCCTCAGCCAGGACCAGTGATTCATAGAGGTTCACTTACTATGAATCAGCTCCCATCGCCAGGCAAAGGGCCCAGGCCTAGGACAGACTCACAGATAAACATAGAAAGCCAATTAGTAAAATTTAAATCCTGCTCAGAGCTACTTTGTAGTGGTCTCCAACACAAATCCAAGAAATCACAGAGGGGAAAGTAAGAAGAGAAAAGAGGTAAAGTGAGAAAAGGGTAAAATAGCTTTTGTTGCAACATAACATTTCATTTTGTTTCATAAAAACATTTCATACTGCAATCTTCAGAAATTCCATTTGTTGCTAATAAACTGATACAGAAGTTGCTTCCCCTAATGCCACATAGGTCAGTAAATCCTTTTAAATAGTTAAAACCTAGCAAGGCTGCCTGGCTTCAAAGTCCTTATTTGTAATCTCTACTCTATGTTGGATCCTATTCTATTTTTATACTGATGAAAAAGGAACTCAATTAAAAGCCAAACAATAAATCAAAAATAGCAGGACTTAACACCCAGAATATGAGATACTTAAAAGATCATGTCTGCCTTGTCTATCCTTTTATTCTTGATGATGTGATCTGAACTGAAATCTATTTTGCTTTATAAAGCTTTCTGAAGAAAAAAATAATAGAGGCGCTGTTTATATAGTGCTTGGAAAAATAAAATTTCAAATCACATGGACTTGGGCTAGTATCCAGGAAGATATAAAATAAACAGCATTTTCACATTTATTATGGATTAACAGTGTTGATTTCCACAAATGTTTAATCTCATTTTACAGAAAAACCAATACTGAATAAATTTGCACTACATTCCTTTGCTTAAGTACGTTCATGTAGAAATATATGAAATACAAAAAAGTTGGCTACTGAGAACTTGTATTTTATATGGTATATTATTTAGTATTAATGAAAAACTTTAAAAATGCATTTCTCTGTGCACAAGCACATCTTACCAAGAGCTAGTGAGTGAACTGGATCAGACACAAACCCTGCTCTGTTGACATTCTCAAATTAAGAAAATATATATGGTGCAGCACTGACAGCCACAATACACAAATGCTTCATTTCCACTCCGACTGAACATAACAGCAGGCGGTAAAGTGGCATCACAAGCCAGTCACTTACACTTTAAGCCCACAGGCAAAGGATCCATGCTCTTTGCAGTTTTAGCTTAAGTTATTTGCCTTTCTACACAGAAAAAAATAAATAAATAAATGAAAAAAGAAATCTCATTACCTTCAAAGGCAAATGACCTTTCCTCTCTCTCTCTCTCTTGCACTCTTACTCTTGCTCTTTCTCCTCTCTGATTTTCTTTCTTTCTTTCTTTGTCTCTTTCCTTCCTTCTTTCTTCTATTTTTATTCCTTTCCTAAATTGAGTTCTCTAACGCTGTGCTTCACATATTGGCCTAATCTGTGAAAGCACTTTGGATACTCTAAAATATTGTAGAAATACTGCTATTTCTTAATTATGCCATAACTCAGAACATAGTACATAAGAAACACAACTTTCAAAAGTAGTTCTAAAATAATCAAATGAATGAAGTATTAATATCTGGCCCTAAAATTATTTTTACTAGATTCCTACCACTGTAAGTTTACCAATATATTACCTAATTAATTACTAAATTTATTACTCTGAATCATACTGACAGTTTGATACTGATACTGAACAGAACCAGTACTTATATCCCAAACATTTGAGAAGTAATTATTAAGTTTTTTCAACTGAGATAAATCTGTTTTGTCATCAGTTTATACTGGTCATATTTATATATATATAAATATAATCCTACTGCTAGCTCAAATGAAGTTATAATACAGTTCAGAAATAGTCATCTCTCACAGGGCATTGGTGGGATTATGCCTGTAATCCCAGCACACAGGAGGCTGAGGCAGGAGGATCACCATGAGTTTGAGACCAGCCTGACTATAGGGAGATAGTCTGAACTCAGAAAAACAAAAAGTGACCTCTCATTCAAGTCACTATCATACCATCTTCCAGAAAGCAGCCTTGAAAAACATACAAATCTATGACTAAACACTGACAGTGCCCTTTTAAAGTGGTGTGATGCACAATTTAATCTGTGAGGCTGTGTCAACAGAGTTAACAAAACATGTTTCCTAACCTACAAAATACCAAAGTCTAATACTCTGTAATACTCCACAAGGAGATACTGAGACTACCTTCCAAAAATATCAAATGCTTTCAAAAATAACACAGACTCGTGAAGAGATGATATATGAAATATATTTGATCAAAGGACCCAGTGATCATTCACAATATGATGGGAAGTCAGCTACTGTTTGCTCTTCAGGGGATATAGGAAAAACAAATGGATTTAAGTTATAATTGTTACAGTTTTAAGTTTTTTCTGACAGGAATGCTATTGAACATTTAGCTAATACGCCAAGAAAATCTCTTCACTGAGCATGATTCTCAGCTCTGCTGTGTTAGAAGGAACTGAGAATCTTTCAGAAATACTGATTCCTGGACCTTACTCCAGAGTAACTTCTCTCCACTCTCCAGGGGTGAGGTTTAAGCATCAATCTTTCCTGAAAATTCCATGAATGATTTCTAATATCCAACCAGGCTTTATAATCTCCAAATTCACTGAGTTTCATAAATAATATTCCTACCCAAGATAGTTTAGAATGGTGACTTTCAAATGGGCATCAGAATCACCAGCTGAGTGTCAGGAAGGTTATGATTCAGGAGATGCTGACGTTTCTGGACACAAATCACATCTAGAACCAAAGGTGTGAAACCTTACTCATGCTGACACCCCTTGGACACTATCAGACATGTAGAAACAACTCCTACCCATCACTGTCTATCTACCTGGATTTTATCAAAATGCCATGTGATTCATAGCAAATTATAATTTGAGAAGCAAAAATCTTTAACGAAAATCAGTTGAAAAGACTACCAGGACAAGGAAGACCGTACGTGAGGAGGAAATAAGTAGGGAGCTTCATACATAGTAAAACCCACCCCCAATCTGTGGCTCCTATTTCTGTACTTTTAGTTACAGGGTCAACCTCAGTTCAAAAATATTAAGTGGGAGATTCCAGAAATAAATCATAAAGTTGTAAACTATGTGACAATTTGAGTAGCATGATAAACTCTCACACCTTCTAGCTCTATCCCAAGCGGTACATGAATCAGACTTTTGCCCAGAATATCAGTGCTTCATTCACTCACCTGCCCAGTAGCCACTTAGCAACCCTCTCTACTATCAGATCAATAGCACCACAGTGCTTGTGTTCCAGGAACCACTTGTTTCTTTAACAAGGACCCCAGATCATGAGAGTAGTGATTCCACAGTTGTGGAATATTACGGTAACAAGAGAACTGAAATTCTAAAATCTTTAGTTCTAATAAACCAATATCCATGTAAGAATGCAGGCCTCCTTGCCAGATAGTCTAACACTTCAAGAAAGTCTAGGAAAGAAATAAAACCAGTAATTTGAATTTTCATATAAAATTTCCCAAATGTAAAATATTCATAATTGATTCAAAGGTTTTCTAACTCCTTCAAAATGAAATTTAATATATCTATGTGCCACTTTAAGCCTGTGGCATGCCCATATGGGACCTCTGAATTTGAAAAAAGCCAATCATTATTTGAGTTGACTTTGAAGTCAATCACTAGAAACCCCCTAATAACACTTCCTTTAAAAACTGAGGGTAAATGATATATTTGGTGATAGTTAATTACTGTTCATAAAGCATACTCCTACCTGAACTCAGCAAAGCAACAGAAATAGGTGTTAGGCAAGGCAGTTTGAAATAAAAGTTATGGAAGAATAAATATGCAGGCAGGAAACAAAAAGGCCGCTGAGACAACCTGGGATTGCCTCTGAAGGATCTGAGAGGCACCAGCAATCAGTCTCAAGATAATAAAAGATGAGGTATTCAACAATGTTTACTAATCAAGTCACCTATGGACTTTGCAACATTTCTAAACATAAACCTTTCAGAACAAAAAGCACAGTATTATAGTTGTAAAATTGTTTTCACTTAAGTATGGAGACATGATAAACCAGCTTTCGTTCCAGTACCTCTGTATCTGTGTTTAACAACATTGAACTCTATCACCACCTTTAAGAAGTACTTTGAAAAATTTTTTCTGAGGCACAAAAAATACTCAAAGTACTTTTTCATGATTTCTTGGTCAGTAAGTACCTTGTTTAACCTTTTTATAATCACATGGTAAAGGCATTTTAGAAGCTATCTGGATAAGAAGGTATTTTTCAGAAAGATCACGTAGGAGCAGAAAAACACAGGAGCAGCTAAGCAGGCTGAAAGGAATTATGAAAGTCAAATTATATATCTGAGCTGGGCATGGTGGCTCATGTCTGTAATCCCAGCACTTGGGAGGCTGAGGCAGGAAGATCACTACAAGTTCAAGACCAGCCTGGGCTACAAAGTGAGCTCAAGGCCAACCAGAACTGCATAGTAAAATCCTTTCTCAAAAAAACAAAAACAAAAACAACAACAACAAAAAAAAACCCATTACATATCTGAGTAAGACAGAGAGGAATAGAGAAGTTTGAAAACTGCTCACTGCTCTGCTGGAACACCAGTAAACAAGCAAAGTTTCATAAAGTCCACAAGAAAAGCACAGAAAAAGACTGAGGAAATGTCCACTTTCCTAACCAGCTATCTTCCCTAAAACCCTTTTCATTGTGTGATCCTTAACTCTGAAACGTCAAAAGGCTCTCTTTTTTTTTTTTTTTTTTTTTTGGTGCCAAGGATCGAACTCACGACCTTGCTTTTGCCAAGCAGGCACCTATGCCACCGAGCTAAATCCCCGGCCCTCAAATGGCTCTCTTCAAGACCACTAAACCATTTCTTAGCCTGTGGTTAATGATATTCATAATATCAAATTTCTTTAGTGAATTTTAATCCTATTAAATTATTTTACACTTTTTCACTTCTCTCCAAATCCCTTCAACAAAGCCAACAACTAGGACTGTAAATGTTTTTCTGTACTCTATATAGGCCCTTATAAGGTTTTCAAGCTTCTGCCACTAGAATAGTAAGTTAAGTTTAGCAGGAGTTCTTCCTGGTTCAGTATTTGAGAGGCTCAGTACTACCTCTTATATTACTGTTTTAAAGAATAGTGGACACACTAATGACATTGAACTAACAAGCATAAATCACATGAAATCATTTCTTTAAAAATAGTAGTTATCTTTAAAACTAAACATGGCACCTTAACTGACATACATTAGCAGATGAAGGACAATTTTCATAACATTATAGTATGAGAAAAGCTGGAGTTTAATTTACCAATATTTGTAACTATACATAGGATTCCTCCCTAAAATATATACTTACAAACAAGAAAGTTTCACCTTTGAATTTTCTTTTTTAAAAAGTTGAAATTAGAGTATGATATAAAAGATGAGCGTAGTAAAATTAAAAAAAAAAAAAAACACCTAGAATTGGTTTGGTTTGGTTTGGTTCTACCTCTGGCCACAAGAAACTGTTACCAAAGCTGAGGAATAGAGGTTTCTTTATTTGAAACTGATGTCATCTTTTCACTTTCTTTAGATGCAAAAGAAAAATTTAACATTGATCCACTATTAGATATCAGCCTAATACATATCAGGCTTTGTACTTATCAAAATACTCACTCCAATGGTAGATGAATCGCAGAGCCTTTATGGTACTTTCCATTGAAAAATATCTCATTTCTACGTAACATTTAATTAAAATGATATGTACCTCATATATAAATCATGATCACAGTAAGTCACACTGGAACGATTGCTTATCTATTCTCTTCCTATAGCAGTTTTGCTCATCTATAGTGAATACTTCCTTTATCTACTTCTTAGTAATAATCCAGAACTACAAAAATGATGTATGGCAGGTACTAAACAAAACACTTCTCCATTCTGGTACATATTGTCATGATAAATTATATTAGCAATAAGGAGCAATAAGAAACATTTAATGCAAAATGTTAGAATTTCTAGAACCCCCCAAATTTTCCTTTCTATTTTACCAGCTTGCTCCCTTAATATTATTATGCTCGTACTAGAGAAATGAATTGAATAGCATTCGATCTGAGTTCCTACTTTTTCAAACTCAAAAGAATCATTTAAAATGAGAGTTTAAGTACATACTAAATATGTTTTTTTTAAAAAAATAATTTTATTTAAAGAGGAAAAAACAAAACAAAATAAAACAGAATAAAGGGTAGCAACCATACAGTATTCCAAGGAAAAAAGGAAAAGTACAACAATAAAACCTAAGAAATTATTACTTGACTAATTACATACTGCCTTCTTGGAAATAGTTGTTCAAATTACAAAGTTAAAGCATGTAAAGTAGACATTCAAACAGTGAGACTGTTAACAGTTCTGCTCCACGATCTGACAAAAACAACAATATGGTCATCCATCTTACCCACTCAAATATACATGCAATTATATCAATAGGGTAAAATTAAATACAACAAAACAGAGCAAAGCGGATCACAAG